>LQNS02278080.1:2329956-2355702 GCA_001587735.2 Parhyale hawaiensis | reverse complement strand
GTTCTTCAATAACGCGTCGAGGCTGTGTACTGTATATAGCTGCGTTCTTCAATAACGCGTAGACGCGTACAGAGGCTGTGTACTGTATATAGCTGTGTTCTTCAATAACGCGTCGAGGCTGTGTACTGTATATAGCTGTGTTCTTCAATAAG
Organism: Parhyale hawaiensis; assembly: GCA_001587735.2. NCBI lineage: Eukaryota > Metazoa > Arthropoda > Malacostraca > Amphipoda > Hyalidae > Parhyale > Parhyale hawaiensis. The sequence goes on along the minus strand of LQNS02278080.1, from coordinate 2,355,550 downwards.
GCGTAGACGTGTATAGAGGCTGTGTACTGTATATAGCTGCGTTCTTCAATAACGCATAAACGCGTACAGAGGCTGTGTACTGTATATAGCCATGTGTTCTTCAATAACGTGTAGGCGCGTATAGAGGCTGTGTACTGTATATAGATGCGTTCTTCAATAACGCGTAGACGCGTATAGAGGCTGTGTACTGTATATAGCTGTGTTCTTCAATAATTAACGCGTAGACCCGTATAGAGGCTGCGTACTGTATATATAGCTGCGTTTTTCAATAACGCGTAGACGCGTATAGAGGCTGTGTACTGTATATATAGCTCCGTTCTTCAATAATTATTGCAGGGCAGAAAAAAGCCATCAATATAGGGACAGTTAACACCTTCAGTGCAATATTGTTTAAAAAATTTTCACTTTTATGCTTAGAATGAGAACGAGGAGCCCTCATAAATAAACAGTGGTAGGTGGGCATTTGCGGCCTCTTGTCTATAGGATGCAATAACACTACGCTTATGAGTATGGCTGGGCCGCAAGTGCCCACCTCTGAAAATAAGTATAAATGTGAATACCATAAAATATAGTGTACCTATATACTATGTAATAGTAATGAGAAAAATTTAAAGCGATTCAATATAAAGAACATCAGCGAATAAATGTATTGCAGGTATTCATTACCGTATAGCTCCTAAACAACGAAATTGAACATTTATCTGCAGTCTGCCGCATTCGAGGTTTAGGATAAGGCATCTACATTGCTTGCCCTCATAGGCGAAGTTTTTGATGACGTTTTTTATTATTAGTTGTTCTTGAGATACTACATAGAAATACCGCTCGCAGAACAGTTATTGCTCGAAATTTTATTAACCTCTTCATTTGGTAATATGTTAACGGTAAAGTTTGAGTGAAATATGAGCTATTACGCTCAAAATTGGTATTCCTTAAATAATAGAAAACCTATAATAATACTGTAGCTACACACACTCGTAGTTATTGGTACTGACTTGGTGAATACCCAATGCATGGCGTCACAAATTGGACAGAATCTCATTTCTAAGAAAAATTCACTGAACAGTATAAAAAAGTTCAGCGATTGAGTTGAGAGGCAAATGTACATACGTGACAAATTTATCTTTAACAGATACAGTAACTGGGATCTCCTTTACGATGCAAATGGAGCATAAACGCTCAGAATGAAATACCACGCTCTGTACCGTTGTATTTACTTTTTCGGTTTGAAAACTCTGCTCTTACTATGAGGTTCTAAAAGAAACTCATAGAAAACTCTCTCATAGAGGTCACTTGAGGTCACTTACAGTTTAGTTCAGTCGTAAATAAAATACTAGCACTGACTTCAGACGGGTTGGAAACAACGCCCTGGTTTTAGTAAACAAAACTTTGATGCGGCATCTGGAGGCGCCGTCAGGACCGAAAGGGTTAGTTAAAGGATGAAAAAGCGGAAGTCGATTTTCACAAAAACAAAACATAAAATTCGAAAGCCCTTCGTACTCGAGCATTTCTCAGAGCATGAGGACGACACGGAACAGTGGCTGAGTGGGGCGCTGATCAATTGATAGATCGTGTGAACGCAGCGGACGCCGATCGAATTAATAGCCACTGCGAGTAGGCACAAAGCCATATGCATTTCATGCCTTAAATGGAAATGGGACCAGCAACAGCGCCACCATTGACAGCAGCCCCCAGAGGAGGGCTGTGGAGCGGGCGCGACCAATGGAGCCTGAGGGCGGCTGGAGTGGGCGGTCGCCTCGCAGTACAAATGGCCGCCCAGTCCAGAGCAGGCAAGTCCTCTGCATCCTCTGGCTGGAGATCCCGTCAGTATAATTCAAACTTTCTGCTGTGGAAGGTGAAGTGACAGTCGCAGATCTACTGTCTGTGCGCAGCACCTCTGAGTTACCTACTCTTGCTGAGTTACTTTGGGTCCAAAGCACTATGGAGGCTGTGGCCCAGATGGGCAGTCTTTTCCGACCCTGGGAAAGAAGAAATGAGGAAAAGTATAACCCTGTGCAGTGTGTAGAAGAAGAAAGGGTGTCTGTTAATAATTGCACAGAATATGCTGACGATGACAGCGTAATGTGTAACTCTGATAAGGTGTCCAAATCTAGCCGTGAATTAAGTGACAGCGAGTCGGAAAGCTCTCAAGGAAGTTCTTGTAAAAGATCTCGCAGTTCTGCCTCAGATTCCATATTAGCGGCTGAGCTCACCAGCAGAAGAGTCCTTCCACACACCACGAAACCACTTCCCGAAGACGCTCTACATTCTTCATCGCAGAAAAGATCTGCAGCTTTCTGTCCAAGATCGACTCATCTAAATAGATTTTCGTCTCTATTTCTTGACAAAAAGTTAAATTTGGACCACCCTTTCGTTGCCGAAATAGCTCGCAAGAAAAGACCAAAGGACAAAGCTTGCACAAAGTGCCACAACACTTTCAGCAATCAAGCTCAACTGGATGCCCACATGCGCGGCCATTTCAACGTCCGCAACTACGGGTGCGATTATGTCGTCGACTCCACGACCAAGAGGAAGTGCGGCAAACGTTTCGTTCGCAAGGAAGAACTCACCAGACACCAGCGGACCCACACTGGCGAGAAACCTCACGTCTGCAGAATTTGCGCCAAAGGATTCGGGCGCAAAGACCATCTTCAGAAACACGAGAAGACTCACGAGCGCAGTCACCACAGCCAGCCTCAGTTCCACATGCCGCCCTACAACTACGGTTTCCCCTCAGCAATTGCACCCCCGTTCCCTCTCGTGCCACATCCTACTCCTCCCCGTCCTGATCTGTTACTTCCTATTGCTCAGCAGAACCTATTCTTACAGTCTCTGAATTTATTCTCTCTTCCTAGACACTCTCCTGATGTTAGTTTATTACCTAATAATGCAGCATTACTAGCCCCGTCTGCGAAAAATGGTAATACGTTGCAAGGAATGGCTCTGCCGCACACACTTTCTAATAGCAGTAAAGCTTGTGCGTCTAGCATTTCCTAGTCTACTGAACATTTTGCGTCTATACAGTTCCCGTATCAATCTTTCATGCTTCAGATTCTAAGGCTGTCTGTGATATTAGTTGTATAAGTTACGTAACATGCCACATTATCGCTCTAGCTATGGACTGTAACAAAAGAATTAACAACAACGTAGAGTCACAAGATATTCTGCTTGCGAACATCTGAGAGCGCATACATCTGAGAGTACATTTTATCAGTTGTGCCTCATGGCAGCAATAACAACGTCTATAATTTTTTTTAATGACCCGTCTTAAACTTTTCATGTTATGCTACTGATATTAAAACTTAAAAACAACCATATATAGAGACAAATAAACAAACTGACAAACAGATCAACACAGAAATTTTCTCACTTACACCTTGTAATCCCACAATTCCTGAAAATTTTATTACGTGTGTCCATAAATTCTTGAGTTTTGCTACCAAACAAACTAATGGTTGAATGGGTCTCCGCCAAAAGTTAACCATCCGTTTCTCCTAGTATACTTAACAGTCCCTCTAATTTCGTAGATCCGTCCACAACTTATGGAGTTATTTTGGTGAGAGATAGAGAGACAGACTGGACAAATTAAACATAACCTCTTTGACGGATATAAAATTAATATTTTCACAATTAATATACACTATCTGAGCCAAGAGTCATTATGCAATCATACATTCGTGTTCATACTTTATTGTCTTTTTCGTAAAATTGATGTGCCTCTCTGATTGTTTGGCTTTTGACAATTCTCTTCCTTCGCCAAATTATACTGGAATGGCTTAACGGACCCCACGGTTAACTTTAAAACAAACGAGAAAATTATAACAATTATTTGCGTCTTGGATTTGCTGGTTGTTTTATATGGTAAATTCAGTCTGCAAGTGAAAGCGCTGTTGGTGGTTGAATTGACTTTGTTGATTTTTGATAGAACGAACGGATACCACGATGTGAAAAAGTTGATCAACGCTGTTTTGTAATTATGTGTCAGTATTTACAGAGGAGGATTTTTCAAGTTATTAAGTTGCTTCCAGTTGCACCTTGACTAGCGGAAAAATTATTTTCAGTGACATTCTTCCTTATAATATGCATTCGAAACTTTTGTTACGTTATGCAGTATTAACCGCAGAGAGATAGGTTTCAGGAATTTAAGGAAGACATTGCTACGACTTTCAATTATCCGCAGATTTAGGTATCTTTCACTCGTCTAGTACTCTATAGTTGGTCGAGTTCATTTAGTGCGATGAGATTCAACTGGTCTGTAAAACTCTATCCTGAGCGCTCGACTGACCACTTTTCGATTAATTTCAACTTTTATCAACCTGTTAAGCTTGCGATGAAAGAAAGTTCAATTCTCTGAAAGATTGAGAGTTGGGCTACCTCAATTCTTGAGCATAGGTGGTTTGCGAATAATACCTGAAACTCTACCCTCTATCGGACTATTTCATCTAGAGCTAAACCAGCACACCGAACAAACATTTGGTGTTTCTTGGAATCCTTGACACGAGTTCGAATTCTATCATTGTGTTCAAATTAAACAGATATTTAACAACATAGACTGTATAAAATGTTTTAAATTACAAGCAGTGTTCATAAGTTTCTGACAAAAGCACAGTGTGCGAATTTTAATTTATCATTTGAAGAATGTATTAATTAAATGGAGAATCCTTGCTTCGAAGTTTCTTTTTTATGTACGAAAATTTGCTTTGTTTTCGTCGCCACTTACTGCTAAGTGCATCATAGCAAAGCATGAGATGTTACAAATTGCGATAAATATCCTCTAACTCATCTGGGTGTGCTACACTAATGCGCAGTCTATAATAAGATTATAAGTCAAAAAGAATTTGCTATTTTTCAACAGAATGAACGTAACAATGGTATGCATTATATCGCTCAAATGACGAGTAGACTTTTTGAAAATCCTTCTTCCGTAAAAGTCTATAGCTTGATTTGTGCTTTATCTTTGTACAGAGGTCTTTGCTCCTTCGTTAGCCTTAAATCGTGTTGTTGTCAAGTATTCTTCAAGTTTTAGGAAAATGTATGCTGTAATAATCAAGATGAGGCCTGTAGTGAAAGTGAGGCAACACGCACCCACCCGTCGCTACCATATGCATGGTGAAATGAGAAGATCCATTTCGTAATATAATTAACTTCGTGGTGTGATTTGTTGATCGATTTTTGCAGCTATGATGTCCTCAGTTTTCTAATATATTCCCGTAGTGTTTCCGATAAGTTCAGTGATGCTTGAGGAAATCTGTAGGAATTATCCCCTCCTAAGCCTAAAAATAATCATCATCATCTGCCTGACCTCTCTACCCTGAAGTTGAAGGATCAAGACGAACCCCTGAGAACTTGGACCGCCACTGTTTTCATTGAATCATAGTCCTGAAGTCACACTAATAAAGAAAGGTGTCCTCACAGTGAAGAGTCGTTCAAAAAAAATCTTCATCAATCACAATCTTTGGTTAAGTGGCTAGTTGAGTCAGTTGGTAAACAGGTAACGAATTGTTCACCCAGAAAGTTGAAAGCTGACTGCATACTAAAGCAAGACTTTAATGCTAAATAAAGAATGACATCCAAGTCTCTGTCAGTATTATTGCAATCAAAATCTGAAGGTCCATATAGATCCACCATAACGTCTGGACCTGGGCCACTTCCTCTTTATTTGTTGAGGCCGACGACTCTTCTTTCTCTGGTTAATCATTGAGATCGTCTGTTTCATTTTAAATCACTTCTCTGTCTATAAACCGTTAGTTTGCGTGGCGCAGTATCTCTATAAAATTTTTGCATTGTATCAGTAATTCACGTGACCTTGACTCAAATTTTGCTAAGACTCCGCGAATTGCTGTCTTCTCAAAATCCCTAGCTGCCATGCAGCTGAAGGCAAGTGTTTCTGTACAAACTTACGCCTGCATGGCTATGAATGAGAGAACTGATGCGTAAGATCCTTGGTTCAGCCAGTTGCATTCATTCAATTTCGTTGTGTGCACACAAACGCATATCCAAAAGATTTTTGGCTCCCTTTTTTTGCATGTATGTATTAGGTATAACGGTCTCCAACGTTACGTGTGCTGCAAGCAACCTACATCTTTAGAGTATTGTTGCAATGCTACAATTCGATTGGTACTCCAGTAATTTACGTCAATCGACAATTCTGTAATTTCTTGATTACACGGAAAATTCAATACTTTTTGTACTGGCACATATAATGAGTGCGGTTATGTTACGAGGGATGTATGAAAAGCATCATTCAACATTATTTCCAGCTTTTTTTAAATCTCAAAATTTGGCGGGAATGTTTTGAAAAGGTTGCACTATCAACAAATCATAGGTTTGATCATGCATCGACGCTTCTTATTCACGATACTTTTATCTTTCATGTGTTCCTCGAACTTTATTTCTCTTCCTTGTACGTGGGCTGATCCGACCAAGAGATATATTTTTGATGTGGTTGTCACTATTTTAGTGTAATGTTAAAATAAAACTTTTAGGTGATTTAAAGCTGTCTTACAGTTAGGCCATCATCTTCTGAAGTTCCACGTACAAGAATCATTGCGATTGTTTTGTAAAAATATCAATCTTTTCATATAAATTGGCATGCTTCGAGCGAATGTTAGCATTACAATATTACAATTTCCTAACTTCGGTGGTATATATGTGCTCAAATATATTTATGAATAATTTGATTAATAAATAATTTTTGAAAATTATGTTTAAAATTTGCTGCTGCGTTATATTTTACGTCCAAATTTGTTCGATAAATCCTCATTCATTCGTAATTAATACAGGTAGACAATGGGAAATCCATGGAACACCGAACATACTTGGGCTGAATGTGATCAGCCGTTCAACTTCAAAGCGAAAATATTTTTGAAATTTTATGTCTATGTATTTTTCATTCGAGTCTGATTATATGTCTTTTGGTGTACACCAAATCTCTGCTTCTACGTACTGTTCCAAACATTGTGCGAGTTGTGCTTTTATGTAACATCAAACTTAGTCACCATACATGCACCGTCAGTGTCGTAAATATAGTCTCCTGTGTTTAGGATCGTACTGCTCTGCTCACTGGCTGTCCACAATACCGAGTCATTGTTAAAATTTCTCTATAATTACATAAATTATCGAGCTATTTTAGTGTCTTATTTACACCTCTGCAACTGCCTCAGGTTCCACACCATTTTTATGTTTTGGCAGCGAATAGAAAAGAAAATATAGAGATGCCATTGACGCTCACTGCTGATTTCAGGATGTCATAATCAATCCTTCCTTCAGAAGCTAGGCGTTCTGATGCTAAAACTAAGCTCCTTGATAAAAGAATATTTGCACAATAAGACATTAATATCAATATCGATCCGATGGCAGAAAATTCAATCTAGGTACTTTACGGTGTAGGAGAACAGTCATGGAGGATGAGACTGCGCCTGTCTGACCATCTGATCACGTGGCCGCATTTAAACCATTAAGGACTTATATTAACGGGGGAACGAGACAACAGCTGCCTACAATATCGTTACGTCGACGTGGCCCAAGTGATTTTTATCCTAAAATATAGAGCAGAGCTGTCACGAAAGTTTGACCAGAGTTACATACACCTGCATATTTCAGTTGGAAAATACGGCGTAAGTGAAATTTTGCTAACTTATAAAAGAACAGTCTGAACAGTTGTAATCATATCGAAATTTTGATTGACCTGTTTTGATGAAAGAGCATTTGAGGGTCAGTGAGAACAACTCAAGCTGATCTCATCTATTGACTTGTATCAGAAAGTCACTACGCCGTCAGATATCCAACCGCAATATAGAGTTACCAGTCAGCAAAACTTTGTAAAGAGCTCTGTACTTACGTCTAGTACAAGGAGTGTTCTGTCAGCCCACAATAAAATTATATGCATTTATCCAGTGTTTATAGAAAGGAGGAATCAGATAATATCGTATCATCGCCTAAAAGATTCTTTTTTAACAATGACGTCACAATTAGGGCGTCAATTACACTGAGACAGTCTTGTTTCCAAACCAGAGCGCCTCCCAATCCACGTACTGGAAGTAATTGCCAAGCTGTGACCGTGCAGCACAAAAAACTGCATTTTTCTTGCTATAACAACACGCTACGACAAGTATTTCCTGTCGCTGCAGGGTGTCATCGATAAGCTCAATAAAGTGGAACACTTTAGGCTTGACCTCTTCGGGGCATCAGACACCATCGTTAAGTTTCTCAACTATAAATCATGATGCAGATGTCAGCAACGTAATAACACTTGCAACAGCCTAGAACTCTATTTAGGAAACTGGACTGACTGTTAGGTCTTCCCAAGAGTAATCGATTTGACGTTAACGCCAGCAATGCGATTCGCAGTGTTAAACTGAATATATAATAATATGAACTGTCGCATGTCTAAACCTTGCTCACTCAGAAACTCGACTGTGAGGATCCCTTCCGACGGAGCGTTGAGGTCGCCCAATAGCTTGGGTGCTAAATGAGAAAAACTGCTGCATTAATGACTAGAGCACTCTGAGAGCGCATACTTCCGCCAAGCGGGGCAACGGTAGCAAACAATTCAAATTGGCTCTGAAATCATAATTTTCTTCGTATAAACTCCAAAATCTTATCATTTGTGCCTTTTAATAGTAATAACAGCTTGTGCAATTTTCTTGAAGATCCGTTCCTAACTTTTTGTGTTATAATGCTAACAAACATTAATACAAACATGAGTCAAACTTATAAACGAACAAACCGATCTGCACCAAAATTTAATCATTTATGTCTTTTAACATTACTAATAACCCCTATAAATTTCGTAAAGATCCATTCGTTATTTTTTGAGTTATTGTGCTAACAAGCATAAAATTAAAAACAGTGACCAACGAACGAACAAACAGATTTTTGGCAAAATTTGATCATTTACTCTTTTTTATATACGTAACAACTCGTGTTAATTTCATAAAAATCCACCCATAACTTTTTGAGTTATGGCATTGAGAAAAATGAGGCAGACAAACAAACAAACTAACATATCTTCACCAAAAGTTAATCATCTGTTCCTCCTAACATACCTAATAATCCCTGTAAATTTCGTTCAAATCGGTTTAGCACTTTTTGAGTTATCTTGGTGACAAACAAACAAACACGACGAATATACTGTATAACCTCCTTAGCGGAGGTAAATATACAGTGCTTAATTTCAGTTCAGTGTTATGTTTGAACACGAAATGAAATCTTTATTCATGAAACAATATGTCCATATTGATCCTAGATCTTTAGGCAGTGCAATGCAACAGAGCTCTTTGCAAAAGCGATTTATATTTGAGAGTCAAAAAAACCTCCGCATCAATCCTGGCTCAGCTCGACAAAAACTACAAAAGGAAGTTGATGTATTAGAAATTGTTTCACACGTTAGATATTAAACGGCATATCTCAAAGCTTTTATGAATGAGACTGTACAGTAAATTGGCACCTTATTCTGGGAGGATCTTAATTGCAATGTTTTCTCAAATTAGATTACGGGTACTCTCGGGGCAAAACATTTTACCCGAGTGACATGGCAGCAACACTGCAGTTTTTTGAACAGAAGTTTATATTATAAATAATATTTACTCTCTTGCGTACTACGCTCAAGCTGGGAGCAAATACGGTAAATTATAAGCAAATCGAGATGTCTTCAAATCATAATAATTGTTTGCCGTCCAGGTAAATATGAACAAGAATGTCAGATACAGTATCACACTGACTGTTGCAAAACGGAATGCGTGACTGCTTGTTACAGTCACTTTTTTTAATGCTCACTAAGTCATATATGCCGCTCAAAGTTTCATTCTTTAGGTTGCGGTGCCCCAAAAATATGCCGCTCCAACACGCCTTCCAATACCCCAGCGGAAATGAGGGCCGTATGGGGGTATAAGAAAAAATCCCTGAGAAGAAAAACAAAGCCACCCGCAAAAAAACTTGGAAGGAAAATGTTCCGCCTGTCACCTAAGTAACGTATGCTTGAAACCTCTACTTAGCTATATTCAAATAAGTTATAATAAAAGAACTAAAATTCCACTTTACTTAACCTCACCAATTAAGCTTAGCCTAACCTAATCAAGCTTCGTCTAATCGAACGTAACCTAATCTAGCCTATTCTAATCAAACCCAGCTTAGTCTGACCTAACCTTGCCTAATTTATTCCAAATAATTTATTCCCGCCTAGCTTAACCTAACTTCATCTAATCAATCCTAACCTAACTCATGATGTTCAACCGCACCATCTACCCTATAGGCACTTTAGGTGTTCTTGTAGCCCACTTCATCACAGACAAAGCTAGATGAAATTTAGCTTGGTGCAATATAATTTAGTTCACTTGAACATTCTGCACTTTAAAATAACGGAGTTGAACTCTTATATATAAGTTCAAGTAACAGGCGTTTTTCCTCCGAGGGCGTTCTTGCGGATACCGCGGCTGTAGGAATTGGTGCTGCAGGACAACGTTCGCCACACAAAGCAGGCATTGCCCTTCGGTGCACGGGCAAGCACGCTGGTTGCGGACAACAGTTTTCCTTTCACGCACAGAGCCGCAGTCTGAAATTAAAATATGTGAACTGCATCAGCACCACAGCAGCCAGAAAATTTCTGTGGACCGCTAAAATTGCTCACTGCAACAGTTTCAACCAATAGACCGACATTGTCCCACAGTTTATTGGAACTTAGTGTTCTATTGTTCTCATCGTAAATATCTCAACTTCCAGTTGCATACAGTTTCGATAGCTTTCAGTGAACACTGTCTGTAGCTCTCATTCATCACCGGGTATTTTTCCAATGCTAGTATATACCCTTTCACTTCTTATTAAAATAAGCCAAGTTCAAATTAAAAGAAATCAGTTCTAAATTAAAATGAATTAGTTTCATATTAAAATAAATAAATTTCAAATTATAATAAATCAATTTCAAACTAAAATAAGGCAAGTTCAAATTGAAACTATGTTTAACTAGCGTTAAGAAGGCTTATCGAGGGTAAACTAATGTTAACGAGGATCATCGAGAGCTAACGAGGGTACACTAGGGATAACGGGAGGTAACTAATTTTAAGTAGGGTTATCGAGGGTGAAATAGGATTATCGAAGGGGAACGAGGGTTAACAAAGGTTAACAAGCATTAACTATCGATAACGACGATTAACTAGAGTTAAGAAGGGTTAACTAGGATAAACTAAAGTCAATTAGGGTTAATTAACTAGGGTTTTCGAGTGTTTGCTAGGACTGTCGAGGGTTAGCGAGTGTTAATGAAGGTTGCCGAGGGATATTGAGGGTTACCGAGGATTAATTGGCTTAACGAGCGTTAACTGGGGTTAACGAGGGTTAACTTTGGTTTACAAGGGTTAACCGTAGTTAACAAGGGTTAACGAAGGTTAACTTGGGTTATGTTGGGTTGACTTGTGTAAACTTGGGTTTACTTGGGTAAAATTGGGTGAAGTTGGTTTACCTTGGGTAAACTTAGATTAACGTTGGATATCTTGGGTTAACTTGGGTTAGCTTCAGTTAACTTCAGTTAAATTGGGATAACTTGGGTTACTTTGGGTTAACTTAGTTACTTTGGGTTAACTTAGGTTATCTAGGATTATCTTGGGTAATCTTGGGATATCGATTGGGTTAACTAGGCTTAACTTGGGTAAACTTGAGTCAACATGGGTTTACTTGGGTTAACTTGGGTTATCCTTCGTTAAGCTAGATTAACTTAGGTTGAGTTGGTTTAACTTGGGTTATCTTGTGTTAACTTAGGTAATCATGGGTTAACTAGGGTTAACTTGGGTAAACTTGGGCCAACATGGGTTTACTTGGGTTATCGTTCGTTAAGCTAGATTAACTTAGGTTGACTTGGTTTAACTTGGATTATCTTGTGTTAACTTAGGTTATCATGGGTTAACTTAGGTTATTTTGTGTTAACTTGGTTTATCTTTGGTTACCGTGGGTTAAATTGGGTAAACATTGGTTAACTTGGATAAACTTGTGTTAACTTGGCCTATCTTGGCTTTACTTGGGTTAACTTGTGTAAACTTGGGTTTACTTGGGTAAAATTGGGTTCGGTTGATTCACCTTGGGTAAACTTGGGTTAACGTGGGATATCTTGGGTTAACTTGGGTTAACTTCTGTTAACTTCTGTTTAATTGGGTTATCTAGGGTTATTTTATGTTAACTTGGTTTATCTTAGGTAAACTTGGTTTTACTTGCGTTAACTTGGGTTATCTTTTGCTAAGTTAGATTAGCTTAGGTTAATTAGGTTTAACTTGGGTTATCTTGGTTAACTTCGGTTACCATTGGTTAACTTGGGTTATCTTGGGGTAATTTTGTGTTAATTGGGTTAACTTTAGTTAACTTGGGTAAACTTGTGCTAACTTGGGTTATATTGGGTTAACTTGATTTAATTTCTGTTAACGTTGGTTATCTTGGGTTAACTTGGATAAACTTGGGTTAACTTGGATAAACTTAGGTTAACTTGGGTAAACTTGGGTTATCTTGGGTTAACGAGTGTTAACTTAGGTTAACCATGGTTAATATAGGTAAAGGAGGGTTAACTAGGATTAACGATGTTAACTAGGGTTAAATGGTGTTGACTGGGGTTTACCAGAGTTAAACAGGGTTACCCAGAGTTAACGAGCGTTAACTAAAGTTAACAAATGATACATAGGGTTCACGATGGTTAGCAAAAGTAAATTAGGGTTAACTTGGGTTAATAAAAGTATATTAGAATTAAAAAGGAAAATTAAGGTTAACTAGGGTGAACAAAAACAAATTAGGGTTAAATAGGGTTAGCAAAGTTGTTGACGATGGTCAACGAGGTTTAACCCAAGTTAACCCAAGCTTACCCAAGTTAACTCAAGTTAACCCAAGTTTATCCAAGTTTATCCAGCTTAACCGTAACCTAAGATAACCCAGGTTAACCCAAGTTAACCAAGATAACCTAAGATAGCCCAAGATAACCTAATATAACCCAATATAACCCAAGTTTACCCAAGTAAAGCCAAGTTAACCCAAGATAATCCAATTTAACCCATAACTTAACTTAACCCAGGATAACCCTAGTTAGCCCAATTTAACCCAAGTTAATCCAAGATAACCCACGTTAACCCAAGTTACCCCAGTTAAACCGCGGTAAGCCAAGTTAACCCAAGATAACAGAAGATAACCCAAGATAACCCTAGTTAACCCTACTTGGCCTTTTTTAATCTTTGCTAACCCTAGTTAACCCCAATTTACGCTTATTAACCTTATTTAACCCTCTTTAACCCTAATCATGTTAACCTTAATTAATCCTGATTAATCTTAGTTAAAATTAGTCAACTTTCGCTGTTCCAAGTTATCCCTAATTTACCATATTAACCTTCGTTAACCCTAGTTAGCCCTCGTTAACCCTTGTTAATCCTAGTTAACCTTAGTGTTCTCTCGCTAACACTAATTTATCCAAGTTAACCCTAAATTACCATCATTAACTTTAGTTAACCCTCGTTAGTCTTAGTTAACCTTAGTTATCCGTCGTTAACCTTCGATAATCGTATTTCCCCCCAATGACCCTAGTTAATATTAGTTAACCCTAGTTAACTATCGTTGACCCTATTTTACCCTCGTTAACCCTAGCTTACCCTCGGCAACAATTGATATCCCTCGATAATCTTCTTTAACCTTAGTTAGCCCTCGGTAAGCCTCCTTATCCCTAGTTAACTATAATTAGCTTTAATGTTTTAATTTGAACTTCACTTATTTTTACTTAAAATTGAATTATTTTAATTTGAACTTGATTTATTTTAATTTAAAGTTTATTTATTTTAATTTGAAATTGATTTGTTTTCATTTGAACTTGACTTATTTTAATTTGAAGTGAAAAGGGTATAGAAGACGGACAATAGAAGCTCATTCATGGTGAGGCAAATAGCAAATTTTGCACCATAAGACGAGAAAATAGAGAGGGAGAAGTTCCAAACTTGCAAGTGAGCTGGTGAGCAGGGAACCTCTATAGTAATTGCTGCTCAGGACACGAGCTGCGGCTGAACATGAGCCGCTGATGCTGTAACCACGTGCAGCTCTGCAGACGAGCGCCTCTACTGGAACCATCGAGAAAGAGGTTCGGTCTCTATCTCAACCGCCTCGTTCTACTCCCCTCCCATCACCAGCAATAAGTCAGCAAGCAGCCCCGCACACTGCCAGTCATGGCACAAATGAAGCGCTCCCTGAGCTCTTCAAAAGAGCGCCATTGACTGCAGGCGGCGCTGAACTCTCCGTCACATAATGCGGGCTGTTAGCGAGGGCAGCAGTCCCTATACTGGGATTAAAAAAAAGGATACTTGTGATTAATTAAAACACGCTTGAGTGTTTAACTACGTGAGCGTCAAGAAGGAGTAACTGAACGCAGTTTTCCCGCGCTGTACATCAGTGATATTTTTATCGGTATATAATAAAAAAATTACAACTTACCTATGATTGTTCGTTCGACACACTCCGTCGTAAGGAAAAAAAATTAAATTTCATGGATATTTTAAACGATGAGACTATTCCATAAATCGCCATAGGAAACAAAATAGCACGAAACAATATTATTTCTTTTTAGTATTGCTTCCTCTATGTTTATGTATAGAGCAAAACTATAGCTTACTGCCTTACTCGTGTTAGTCTTGCGGCTGGCTAAAACGAATGCAAAGCAGATCCATTCGTCTCACTACCACTGCCCGCTTCTATGCTCGTTCGTTGGCAGGTGTATGGTACCAAACAGAAAACGATTAAATCACTCTCATACATGGCACAGATGTTAGCACCTGGGTATAAGGCCGGGCGCACATTGAGACGCAGGCAACGCAGGTGACACAGCACAGAGCAATGCAGAAAACTGTGTCTCACTGGTTCTTACCTAAGCGCGTATATTGACACGCAGGACAGCACTGATACAGACCTGTGTCGGCCTGCGCGACGCAGTCTTCCCTACACTGTTTCCTATGCCACGTGCCTCGCAGGGGGCAGGGCTGCCAAACTTTTCCGAGGAAAATAATCTCGTATGAGGGAAAAAATTATCTAGAATAATCCAGATTTTGTTAAAAAAATATCTACAATACAATCTAACCTAATAAGGAACTGATAGTGGTTGCTGTGAGATGCTTGATTGCTCTTACAGTGGGAAATAACTCTGTAAAGTGTTATTTTGAGGAGAAAACCTCCTTGAATGTCCAGGTTTTGACTGGTAGGAGCGACTTTCTTAAGTTAGCTCTTACTTGAGTGCCTTTGTAACTTTCGAGCACTCGATTGTACTCCGTAAGATGAAGTCTTTAGTCTGCTCGATATATTTGAGTAGGTAACTTTTCACTATTGTCACTGAATAGTTTAATTAGCCCATGGTCTGCACAACTGAGTTAAGGTGGTCTGACAGAGGAAGCGTTTGACAACTGCAACACAATGCCAGGAGGCAAATTTCTAAAATTGTCTTGTTTTATAGAAAACGTGTAGCTACTTTGATAATGATGTGCATGACAGCGCTTGCCATCCTCATCACTATCACAGGAGCAAAGTAAACGCTCCAGTGTGAAGTTTTAGACAAGTCAAGCATCAAATCGTCAATTTACTGGCCTATCATAAACGGGCCGGCGATATTATTTTATTGTACAACACTTTGAACCACTTGAGATGCATTTGCACAACAGTCTCTCGGGAGATCGTCCAAACGTGACCTAAACGTCCTTATGAACCCAAATGCGCGTCTGTAGTAAGATTTGCTATGATTTTTGCCGTCAGCTTTTCTGGCTGAAGCAAGTATCACTGCTACGTAGTTTTTATTGGAAACTTCAGTACTTTTCTGGCTAAGCGAAACAACCCAATTCATGATTAGCTTAAAATAATGCTTTCAATTAAGGACGGTGAAATGAACGGAATTCACAGAGAAGAGTAGTCACAATAACAAAGATTTATATGTCGCATGTATTTAATAATAATAAATTGGCTGAATCTACGAGAAAATGTTTATAGGAATCTTTTCAAATTCCATACATTTGAACAAATTACTCAAAGTATCTGTTGATTTTGGACATTTTGGAAAAAAATTGGACATCTGTAGATCAGCGATCTACAGATATATCCAGGAAGCAAAGAATGCAACGGGAGGACTCAATACGACTAAAATAAAACTAGCCGTGACCGCCCGTAGCGAACTTGCATCACATCGACGAGTCGAAGTGTTTGAGTGTGGGACCTCAGGCCTTCGTAGGTAGTTTTCTTGAAGATATCACTGTATTTTTTTCGAATTAATTCATTCAATCTCCCGCTCATGACTGGCCAGCTACTAGCTTGAGCTGTAAAATACTCTAAAATGTTGTCGTCAAGTACAGAAAGTTCGAGCAATAGGCTAACTGCTACTGTGGTTTATCTCGCGTACAGAACTGGCTATAACAGTGCTTATATTTGTTGGTAAGGAATAAATATGTTCTGTGAGGAGCACTGTGAATTGAACATGAAGTGAAGTGTAAATAAGGCTAGAGCTGTGAAGGTTTTCACCAGCATTCACTGCAACTTTTTGTAGATAATTGTCTACTGCTCAATTAGTATACATTGTCTTAATTTATTTATAGCTAAAGAGATGAACTTAGCAATTAAAGACGATTTTTCTGGCGAAATTAGTTAAAATACATATAGGCTGCTCAGCCATAGATTCGTTGATGCGATGCCATTGGTGACGTCACTTTTTAATGCTAATTTCTTGTGAGTCCTCCCGTTACGCTCTTTGCTTCCTGGATATATCTGTAGATCTGGCAACACTGGTGCATACGACGATAGACTGCGTCTCAATATACGCACCACGCCTGTGCAGCACTGTCGTGTCCTGCCCTGCGTCTGCCCTGCTCTGTGCCTCTGTCCTGCTAAATGTGCGCCGCGCCTAAGAACTGCACTGTCTGTGCTGCGTTACTTGAGATAGCGGTAGACATTTTCAACACTCTATATCGGTATGTCATCAAGTTAATGTTATTATCGAACGCATTCCATTCATATAAGAGCTGCAACCACTTGAAAAAGAGACTGAACACATGCCTGTTGTAAATTTCTGCATACTCTGGTTACTACAACAAAATTGACGACAAAGTTTACTGCAATTGACGGCATAGTAAACTGAAGCAATTATTTCCAACCACTGCTCAAATGTTAATAAACTGCGCCTGTGCTAGACTCCCTATACGTCACAGCACGATGCCGGATGCTAATTTTTTCCCAAAATGACGATAATTATTGTCTGTCGCAGCCAGGAAGCAAAGAGCGTAACGGGAGGACTCACGAAAAATTAGCACCAAGAAGTGACGTCATCATCGACGAACCTATGGCTGAGCAGCTAAGGAGTATTTTAAATAATTTAACCACAAAAACCGTCTTAAATTGCGAAATCCATATCTAGTGTATAAAAAATGAAGATAATATGTACTAATTTAGCAACTATCTATAGAAAATTGCAGTGCATGCTGGTGGAAACTTTCACAGCACTAGCGCCGAATTTGCTCCCTTTCGGCGACGTGATTTCACATCTTTTTCTTGATTGAACTCTTATTTAGAAGTCATGTTCAGTTCACAGTGCTCTTCACAGAGTATATATATTCCTTATCAACATATATAAGCACCATTATAGCCAATTCTGTACGCGAGAGAAACCACGTAACAGTTAGCCTATTGCTCGAACTTTCTGTACTTGGCGACAACATTTTTCGGCATTTTGCAGCTCAAGTAGCTGGCCAGTCATGAGTGGGAGATTGAATGAAATAAATCGAAAAAATACGGTGATATGTTCAAGAAAACATAGGAAGGTCTGAGGTCCCACACCTAAACACTTCGACTCGTCGATGTGATGTAAATTAGCTACGTGCGGTCACGGCTATGTTTCATTTTAGTCCCATTGAGTCCTCCCGTTGCATTCTTTGCTTCCTGGTCTCAGCCGTTGCTATTACTATTCCGTTGTCTGGCTTATCAGTTAATATTTGTACACCTTGGTAAACGTACCTAGCCGTATGATATTGTTTGCATGCTACGAGAACCACAACGATCGTTGTAACATTGCTTAACGAATTGGCTTGCTACAGTATCAAAGCTCGCACACTGACTTCTCTGAATAGCAAAAAATAGAGCAAAAGTTTCAGGATGTCGATCAAATCTGTATAACCCTTCACTTTTATAAATTTAGCAAAACAAACCGCAACATTGAGCAATTTGGTATAACGAATGGAGGTTTCTTAGTGAAAACGTTTTACTTTCCACGCTCACTATCCTGTGCTTAATGCTTGATATGATGTTGCTTTTTATTATTAGTGAAAATGGCCAGCAAGAATGCTACAGTATATCAGCAATTTTTCATTTTTACGATACAAAACAGTAAAGTTTACAGATAATTCCAATTCGATCCACTTAATTCAGCCGCTTTCTGATAAATCTGCTGTTTGTTCTTAGTATAATTTATTCGGGCAAGCTATTGAATCCTGTACGTAAGTCTGATATATTCGACCTTGCTTCGAATATGCAGTGCGCCTTACTGAATTAGCTAAACGATTGTTTGGCATCACTCAATAAACTAATGTAGCTATATACTTGAAAAAATTTGTGGATATTTGCCGGCAACTTTATCGCTGACAGACAAATGTCCAAACACTTAACAAGAGTAGCACTGGTGGGTGACTATAAGTAAACACTGACCGAAGAGGTCCACAGGTAAGCGAGAGTTAACACAATAGAGCTCTGTTAAATTTTCTGTTACTGAGTTTAGCGTCACTAAACTCGTTAGTCGAGCTGCTCTCGTTAGGTCCTTTCGCTGGTCTGCTGCTTCATAGAAACATTGTTAGCCCGTTAGCAACCCTTCATTATTCCGTTATTCTATTGGGTAGCATAGCCAACTCGGGTTACGCCATTGATGAGCCATGTTGCGGATGCAGTAGGTATATCGGAAGTGTAATTCAAAAGCATAGTGAAATCACAGTCCTGCTTGAACCCCTGTGACCCGAGAATGAAGTACCTCGTGTAGTCCGTACAGGCTTGTTGCAGTTCTACACTCTTTGGACTACAGTAACCCTGAAAACGTTTGTCGTGACTCCAAACATTTGGTTGAAAATATATAGTTCTGGTTGTTTTTCTATCATTTTGGAGTATGTTGTATTTTGCCATTACAAATATATTTTTATTCAAAAATTAAATTTTGAAACATATGCGGTGTATGTTTCTTGTTATAGAGCATTATTATTTAATTTCTGTTTATTTCCAGTCCGCCACAATGGAATGTCAAATGGAGAAAGATGAGCATTTGTGACATCTTTCGTTTTGCTTTCAATCAAGGTTCTGAAGCCACAAAAGCTGGAGCGGGTGATGTCGCTGACATGGCCACTCGTTATTGGTATGCAAAGTTAAAAAAAAATGGAAATTTTAACTTCAAAGACTCACCTCGGCCTAGTCATTCAGTCGATGAGGAATGATGAAACCATCTTTTGCACGATAATCCTCGTCTGACGACAAGGGAACTGCATGGCAGAGAAAACAGAATGTTCTCACCACACGACTGAACGGAAGCATCTTCACTCGATGTGAGAGGTTGAGAAGTAAGGATCATGGGTTCCGCATACTGTAACTGTCATTAAGTGACAGCAAAAATCAACGAACCACAATCTCCGCAGGTTTGCTTGTTCGTCACTGCTCAACTAGTGAACACAAGCAACTATTTTTTCACAGAATCGGTACTGGGAATGAAAATTGGTGCACATCAAGAATGATTAGCGCCGAGTTGTGTTTAATGCTGATACAGAATTATAAGCTTGGCTGTATGAGTTTTTTGAGTCCAAAACCGAGTAGTTTTTAGCGAGGAAACCTTGGAAACCTTGTTGAACATTGCAAAAGGTAAACAGCAATGGAGAATATATAGATTAAATAGCTGTTGTTTTTAATAAACCTTACAAAAAAACATTTAAATAGATAAAACGGCAAGGAGTTAGCTTCCAATCGAATAGAATAAACGAGGTTATCAATATCGTTGACGAGCAGTTACCGATTGTGACTCTATTTGAGCGCTGGGGGACTCTTTAGTGGTACACGTTGCCCCAAGGTGGGATACCAACACCCCTCTGATTGTGCTCATCATGCATGAGCTATGAAAGGTGCTCGTAGTCTGTATATACAGTTAATGTTGTGATAATTGTTAATTCTTTCTACAACCAAACAAGTGTATGTAGTTCCATGTGAAGCAATGTATAAGCATTTGAATGTAAACAAAACTATGGGATACTTTCTCTTGGGAACTTAAATAAAGCTCGTTTGTCTGGGTTTTGTCAATAAATTAGTTGTTGAAGACTAACATTCTACTTTACATGACTCTAAACTAGAATTCATTTTTCTTGACCGACTTTGACCCTTGCTGGATGATGTTAAACTGCTAAGAATTTTGCATAGATAATCATGAAAAACTCGCTTCGGTTTTATGCATTTGACTAACGTATTAGCAAGAACTAATGAACTCATAGTAATTGGGGAAATACAATGCACTGAAACCCTCACAGTTGCTTCTACCAACGTCAGTATCTGATGCGCGGAGAGAGAGACGTTAATTTTAGGATATTTAGAGTCCATTCCTAATTTATATGCTTCAAACGCAGCCCAGGTTTACATTTTCGTGTCAGCTAGTCCTGCATACTGAGTTCCTACTTTCATGAAAACAATATTCACAACAATGATAATAAGCTGTATGGCAATAAAAGTCAGCCTAACTGTACATAGGAACAGCCAGGAGCGTCTGACTGGGTGTAGCGGCCGCTGTACCGACAGGCGTCGGTCCAACGGCCCAACAGTTGGTGCCGCGACAAGCGTGACGAACTGCCGGTCTTGTGTTCTTTGATGTCTTCATCGCCTTAGCTTCTGCTTCAATGGGACTCATTTTTGTCGCCTCTTTGTAGGAACTCTCATCTATCCTTTCTGTGGGCAGTCATGATTGGGAACTTTGTTAGCACGGTTGTGACAACAGAACATACGTTAATCCTTCAGGAGGTTCAGAAATGCTGAAGAAATTCTGGCGGCAAACTCTTACAGCTGTCATCGGCTCTAACCATCTGGTAAACACCTTCCATCTTATGATTCTTGATGCGAAGTCGGAGAAACATGAAGAATGCAGATTGTGAAAGAGGTAGACCGATTTCCATCATCAATGGAAGAGAAGACCGATCAATACAGGTAGCTAACAATTTACGATTGCGATCAGAGAGATTGACCAGACGTAAGTCGATATGGTAGCAAATCAGAAGAGCCCTTCCCGTGTCTTTATGCTTATTGCGATCATTTAGTTTTGATTATCATCGGATTTCAAAACTTTGATCTCACTGGCACTAGTGTTTAATCTCCTGTAACTGCAAGTGTCATACCAGTCTAACTTTAAAACTAAATTTCTTTGCTGTTATTGAGGACATAAGCTAATGCTCACGACTATCATACTCTCGTATATACACTTGTGTGCACAGTAGCACTGAACACACTACATGGAACGCTTTTTATTCATCAAAAGCCTATTAACTTCAATAACTTCATGCCAAACAGTGACAGCAAATTAATAGCTTTATTTTACGTTAATAGTTTCATGCAACGTAGAAATCACTGCTGTTTTGCTGACGAATTCTGTTGCTCATATTTCTGTTTAACTTGTAGAAGTTAATCTCTTCAGTTATGAGAGTTGAAAACTTAACTAGTGCACTCTGAGAGCGCATTCCTCCCCCAAGCAAGCCAATGTTAACCAACAATTTAAATTATTTCTGAAACTAAACTTTCCCCATTTCTCATCACCAAATTATGGTCATTTGAGCCTCGATCATGACAGTAATAACAGCTTCTGTAATTTTCTAGAAGATCCGTCAGTAACGTTTTTAGTTATGTCCTGACAACATTTTGCTCGTTTTGCAATGCTATACTTTAGTCAAATACACATAAGATAAACCGATCACCGCCAAAATTTTTTTTGTCATTTCTGTCATTTATTGTTTCTAAAAATTCATACAAATTTCATATATATCCATTCATAACTGTTTGGGTTCTATTACTGAGATAAATTTCGATTAATATTAGTCGAACACACAAACAGATTCGCCGATCAGCACCAAAATTCAGTCATTTGTGTTTTTTAATATTTCTAACAATTCCTACAAATTTCGTGAAGATCCACTCGTAACTTTTTGAATTATGTTACTAAAAAACTTAAGACAAACGTACAGACAAATGAACAATTGAATCAACAGATCAACACGAAAAGTTAGTTATTTGCTCCTAGTATTAACCCAACAATTCATGAAAATTTCATAGAGATCCGTCCATAAATTTTCAGGTTATGCAACCAAGAAAAGAAAAGAGGTAGACAAGAAAGCGGATGAACAGATCTTCGCCAAAAGTTAATCATCTGTTGCTCTTAACATTCCTATAACGATCCCTGTAAATTTCATCAAGATCTATCAACATTCTGAGTTATCTTGGTTACAGACACACACCCAAGCTAGACAGACCAAGAAACAAATTCGAGAAAAACCAAACCTCATTGGCGGAGGTAATAATTATTCATTTTATACTTCATATGAAAGGAAGACATAGCAAAAATAACAGATGTTAACTTCATCCCGACTATATATTGGCTTTGGAACTTCTTCTGAGCAAAATAAAAACATCAAAACACCGTGCTAAAGACCAATATGCATTTATTTCTTACTCATACTTAGCTTGAAAAGGCTGAACTTCAGTGATTGAAATTTGAAAGCTGGAACACGAGGAGTTTTTGCCAAGGTGAGACTCATGGAGTGCGCGTTTGATTGGGCGGCGAAATTAAGCCATCCAGACTTAACTTGCCCGTAACTGCAGACAGCCGGTGCGCTGGCTTCGACCAGTTGATGTAAGTTTCAGATATTGACCCTTCATCGCTACAAATGAAACTTCCTATAATTCGATTTTGCTCCGTAAAATGGAGATTTTAGCCGGTTACGCATAATCTGATAGCTCCAAACACTTGCAATACGATCCAAAGTGACGAAGACAAAGTTCCTTCCAACAGTTTCAAGGATAATTATAATTCAAGTCCCAGGACTCGGCTTACATCAACTTTGACGATTCTATGGAACGCGCCCTAGCTTTAGTCCAGCGTATGTTAACTGTACCTGAGACACGATGGTATTCATAACTCTGATGTTCTTTCTGGCGTTATGGTAAAAATAGGTTATCAGTGCGGGGGAGAATACTGGCCACATGCAGGCACTAACGATGAAGTGTCGCTCTTGTAAATTTTCTACGATGCCATATTTTACAACCAGGAACACTATTAACATATTATGTTTGTAAAATTTGATGGATATTTGCTTGGCCATGCTGTAAATTCTGGCATTTGTGCTTATATTGTACAGCATGGCAGTGCTCCATCACAGTCCGCCAGTGTCATCACTTGCTCTTCATTGGATTCCTCAGGTGAGTTGTGGGGTACACTTAGATGGGCTTGAATCAGAGGTAAAGACTTGTGTACTAAGATAGAATATATATATATGTCTGGTGCTTCATGGGACGGGCATAGAACTCAACGCTGCGTACTGTCCCCACCTTGCATAGATTTTATTTATTTCTCCACGGGCGGGAGGTGCTCTTAGATGAATAATATTGCAGCTTATATCGTCACAACGACATGTACATTCTTTACTTTTAATATTACCGCTATAAATTTGCAACCCATTCTGCAAGGCTCAGTACCATCACACTCCAAACTAGTTTACAAAACTAGCACTGCAATAGTACTACCGTAAGAATACCCTCCCACGGGGCGGTATGTATGTTCCCTTTTAATATTACAGCTTGTTTCAATAATGTAAAGCAAGTACAATGATTTCTTCCAAAGGGAGATTTGCCATGGCTTAATACTACTAGAGCACTCTGAGAGCGCATACCTCCGCCAAGCAAGCCACGGTGACGAAATATCAAAATTACTTCGGAAACCATAATTTTTCTTGCATTTATCAACATCAAAATCTAATCATTTGTGCCTTTTAACAGTATTAAAATTTTCTGAAATTTTCTTGAAGATCCGTTCATAACTTTTAAACTTATCCTGCTCTACTGCTAACAAACATTTTAACAAACATTAGTCAAACACATAAACAAACCAAACGATCATCACAAAAATTTAATCAATTATGTCTCTCTCTTAACATCACTTATAATTCCTGTAAGTATCATAATGATCCATTTATAGCTTTTTGAGTTATTGTTCTAACAACCATAAAATCATACACGGCGACAAACAAACGAACGAACAGATCATCGCAAAAATTTGGTTATATACTTTTCGTTATATATTTACCTAACAATTCATGCATATTCCATAAAAATCCGTCCGTAACTTTTTAAGTTATGGCAATAAGAAAAACTAGGCAGACAAAATACAAATGAACGGATCTTTATCAAAAATTAATTATATGTTCCTCCTGATATACCAGAAATCCGTCCGTAACTTTTTAAGTTATCTTGGTGACAGACAACGAGAATAACAGACAGACAAACTCGACGAAAATATAACCTCCTTCACGGAGATAAGTTACACTTTTGTGAGCAACGGCTAACATGATGAGCTAACCATGGATTAGCAGTGTGTTCAATTGGTCTACGGGTCGAGATAAGTTTATCCAATAAACTGAACTAGTCTGATCAGTAAATCCTGGGCGTTGGATTACCACTTTGTAACGAGTTCTATGCTACAAACGCCAAAACTCATTATGCTTATGCTGACCGAAGAGCAAAGCCTGCGGACCGTTCAATCGTTTGCAATTCACTCTTGAAATTCGTTTCAAAATTCCGAATTTGGGTTGCATACAAATTAAAACTAATCTGATTAGATGATCCAAACAGCTGTAGACCACGCGAACACGTGATAGTGGATGAGGTATAACGCTTTCAACACGCCGGTATGTGAGGCGGTGCCATACCTATACCATCCCTTATATCCGTGATGAAATTTCTGTATTCAGGCTGGGGTAGAGAAGGGGCTGCAACTGTGAGGTAGTTAAAACCGATCCGTGTTCTGTTTAGAAATCAGTCGCACCGTTGATGTGCAGAATTTGATTTTATTCAAGAGAAAAGGGAAATACATGGTACTAAATGAAACGATGTTGTTTTGTGAGCTAACCTGTTTTTATCTTCTTAAAAAATCACTTGCCATGAGAAGATGGATATCATCAATTGAATTATGACCAAACTGACATTCCTGTTATGTTAGCCAAAATCGTAAAATTAAGGCCTTCGTACATGTTTACAGCAGTTTCAGGCAAGAATTTTAGTTGCATACCACGCTAAATTACCAAATTTAATGTCTAATAATTTTAGCGATCGCAGCTGAATAACGTTCAGATGCATGAATCTGAGCGTACACGGTCGTGTCCACGAGTTTGGAAGGAAGGTTTACCTCAGGAGTCGGGACCCTATGGCTCCCGAGATAAGAAGATCTGGCTCTTTCATGACTGCATCCGGCGTCCTGCATATGAATCTTAGCTGACATTTCGTACTTTATAAATGCCCATATTCTGTTGCACTCAGTATTTTTAAAATGTGTATATTTCATGAGTCTCATGGAAATATATTT
>LQNS02278080.1:2305789-2321679 GCA_001587735.2 Parhyale hawaiensis | reverse complement strand
ACTGTTAGTCTGGAGAATACCCTTCGGTTCCTTGCATTGTTCTCAGCCACACCTTAGTCTCTTGTTCTCCCCAACAATGGAGTCAATGAGAGGATGCTCTCACTAAACCAAATTAATTGAAGGGATTTGCGCATACTTGCCTTCAATGTCAGTTCGCTGCTTCGCCTTAATGACTTTCTGTCGTATCATCAGGGCTTGAATCTGCTCCAGAATGGAAACAAATTTCCTCTGAGCACTGTAACCTTTATAGCAGCCAAATATTTACGTTGACAATCCTTCGTTAACTTCCGGTCTCGCTGAAAAAAAATCCCATACTGGTAAAGATTGCAACTTGTTGAAGTATATTACCACAAACATACGTTGCTTACTAATAAAAGTTTTCATCCACTTAAGAATCACAGTAGGATAGCCTCACATAGCAAGCGAGTTAGAGCGTATACCACAATGCCCTAACTCAATTGATAAGCACGGACGCATTTGAAGCGTTTCAGTGAAGTCAGGATACATACGAGGCTATTTGCTGAGTCGGTGCTAGTTTCCATGCATTGTATGTCACCTGCACTTGAGTTACTAAAACAACATTCCGTAATGCATTGTGGGCAATATAGTTCATAGGGCGTGTGGATGATTTGCCTTTCATTGTTACAAGTGTGCCTCGAATACTGCAGCAAAAGTAACCTATCGGTGTTCCAGCCCAAAAGAATAGAAGCCCATCAACTGTGTAGTTGGAGAATGGATGAAAGTAACTGAATTCCTGGTAGTTATTTATTGTCTTACATGTGTCAATTATTGTTGCAACAACTTTACCAAAGCATTTCTGATACAATACCGCATAGAGTAATTAATTATTTACATTTACCCCTTTTTATCCGACCGAACTGTTAGCGGCGGTTATTCGTGGGTAGTAGAGTACCTAGCCAGCAAAAAGGAAGGAAAAGAATTTGTATTAAAGTTCCTTCAGTGTTCATTCTTGTGCACGTCCCTGCTAGAAACAAACTTGCTCCTTCAGCACCACCGTAAAATTTGTTAGGAGTTAAGCGCCGCCAATTCTGCTTGACAAACCATCAGTGTTTGCAAAATTTTCGAATGATCTTTTTACAGAAAGTATTAAAACAAGTTTTTGAAGTTTGTAAAATGTTAACTCATGTTTCATCTTCGTCAGACTGCATAAACGCGAATGGGATTACCTCCATTAAAATTATGTAGTGGTTTTCATGTGCGCCTATAGCAGTGATACGACCCCAGCTCGTTGTATTTATTACGGTATTTCATTCGTGACTCTTTTTTCCTTCATCCCGATACTGTACGATGATTCGTGACGAATATATGTAGAATAAACACACAGTAGTCACTGTATGTAGACTGGGCTTTTTCAGACTACTACTAACAAAGCAGACAAAAGCATAAAAAGAAATTTTAAAAAATAACTGAGTATGCACACGGTTGACAAAAGTTGTTCTAGCAAGTGCAAATTCTTCGATAAGTTTCAGAGTCTGGAGGAACGCAAAGTGTAGGTAGTATAGGGCTGGAGTGTAGAGGTGGGAGAAGATAAGCAGCAGGGTGTAGGATATGTTTTTACAGTCTAAGTTCAAAGTTTGGTTGTTTTCCCAATAAGTTAGTCAGCTATAAGCAATAGACTTTTATTGAAAGCTGAAAACTGATTCTGCATCAAGTCTTAGCTGAAATTACAATTTTGTTTGCAGGAACTGAAAAAGCTGGACCAATGGGATTATATAAGAAAAATTGTTCATAGCCCAGTCGGAAATAATGGTTATGATTATAGTAGAACAACTATGATTATGGTCGAGATCTTTGTTGTTTATTATCGATATTTCCTCCATATTCACATCATTTATGACGTGCATTATGGTAGAGATATGTCACAACCTTCGACCATATTGCCAACCATAATTCCCGAGCATACATACCCAATTACAACCATAAAGGTTTTAGCTGCACAAGCATGATCTACCATGGTGAACCGTAAGAAGCACCATTCACGGCCAAAATTGACTGTGTTTAGAGAATGATACAACTATATTCTACCAAGATCAATTTTTCAACTGTTGACATATTATGCCCTGGATGCCTGCTCTGTTTGCTGATGATTAATTGCTTATGCAAACAAAAGTCAATTTATTCGTGCTAGTTAGGCCTGCAGCTCAGAATGGTGAAAGGCTCTAAACTTCAAGACGATGCTATAGAGCAGGAGCTTGAACCAGTCTGTGCAGTTAGCACACGTTTATGTACAACTTCAACTCTAAGCTGGTATAT
Source organism: Parhyale hawaiensis (assembly GCA_001587735.2). Lineage (NCBI taxonomy): Eukaryota > Metazoa > Arthropoda > Malacostraca > Amphipoda > Hyalidae > Parhyale > Parhyale hawaiensis. Next base: position 2,319,405 of record LQNS02278080.1, on the reverse strand, counting down.
ATATGCAGCTATACGACACAATTTAGAGGATGTCACTAGTCAATGGATGAATTTTGGCCGTGTCCGTTGTCAGGGTACGTAATGCCAAATTTATCATTAAACTTGTCATTGTTTCTATAGAGCGAATGGGAATAAATTGTATTAAAACTTTACAGACATAAACTGAATGAACCCGAAAATAGTTGGCAATATTTAATCAAAGATTGCATTACTGTTTTACAAGGGATACAACAAATAAGTACAAATGATCGAAACTACGCTAAAGTGGTAAGCGTAGGTAAATTTTAGAACCAGTAGATAAAAATAACATCACTGCCGTTAGCGTCAATACATACCCTGCAATTTTTTTGCAATCGACAAGAAAGAAAAAACCTGGAAACGTGCACAATTTTTGCACTATAATATGGATTTTTAGATGTTTCGCTTTCGAACTTATAGTCATACAATATTATTTTGGTCGATTGTGTTGGGCATTCTAGCCATATTGTAATCCATGGCAACTCATACATATTCCTCCCCAAATAATGGGAGGAATTCCACTCATGATCGTACTTACGGAAACCCGTTGATAACCTACCTGGTTATACTATAGCATATTCTCTATCATATATAGTCTTCGAACATCTATGTACTACCATCTGCCATATATAGTCTTCATATATCCATGTACTACTATCGACATTCGTTTCCTGGCAAACCTTAAACAACCAATGTGCCTCCACCAATATCGGCCTAAATATACTAAAATCAACGTTATGTTTTGGTCGACATATCTACCATATTGTTTCATCATCCTTAATCGACCTTAATCTCTCATATTCTACTATTATCGCAACCATTATTTCCGACTGGGAAATAAAAATTACTAAACCGAGGAGTATACTTACAGCAAAAAAATTCAAAAAAGTTTAAGTGCTGCAATACGTAGTTTAGCAGCAGATTATGGACGGTTGGTAATTGCAATTCAGTACTTGTAACTAATTTAAACGGCTTTATTATGACCGTTCTTTGCGTGAAAACATGTTTTTATGGTCATGTTTCTCTTTTTTAGAAAATTAATACAGAAAATGTAATAACTGCATATAATTAAAGTATTTCCCTGATACAAAATCGCTAACTTTGCAGCGCCTGGTTATGGTTTCACCAGAAAGGTTCATTTCCCCTAGAAAAGCGTAGCGGTGTAGGAGTAGGGTTATCAATTTCAGGAATAAATGGATATTCCGTTATACCGATATTTTGAAAGAATAATGTCGGGAATTTCCGGTATCCCGAGTACTTTTGGAAAATTATTATTTTTTCACTTTACGAATGCTCCCTTTAGCACTAATGCCTTATCGATGAAATAACAGTTTATTTTATATCACGCAAGCTATGTAGTATGAACTTGGCACACTCAGGCGACCCGCGGCAGCAGTATCTATGTATGACTGGCACCCACAGTTGAGTGCTTCAATGTTCGTGCTACCACTCCCTAAATCGGAGATATATCGAACGGTCTTCTATTACCCGCGTTCACAGTCAAATTTAAATATAATTAAAGATCTATGTTTTAGCGTTTAACTTGTGTGACTGAGCCGTGAACGGAATACTGATGAAACGACTTTCGGTGGCAATGCTAAGGTTGGAGGTGCTACATGCTAGGCGATACATTTTTCCTGCTTTTGTCCTCAGCAATAGTTCGAGTTGGATCATTCTACAAGTCACATCTTTACAGTCAAAACAGTTAAAGTAATAAGTAGTTGATGCACAAACTTATATTTGTACAAACGGATGTTCTACCATGCACACACAAAAGATTTATATAAATGTAGCAAAATATTCTACCTAAATTGAAAGCACAACTATTTTTTCCTTACTCAATTGACTGTATTATGCATATGTTTAAAAGTTTAACTTCCAACAGTTGCGTGCACCGTGGAGATAACTCGCAGCCCGCCCTCCCGCTGATCGCAAAATTTAGCCCGTAGACCTCTTTGTGTATCGAGTGGCGTCCATAACACCACCTGTACTTCACTTGAAGTTCATCGAAGGGTCATAGTAAGCACGTAGCGATTGTCGATTACTAAGTTTTCCAGTAATCGAGTTACTGCAAAACTATGTGTCTCGGCTAATTAAGTACCATCACTGCACCACTGGCTACACCGACTCTGAGGCATTCGGATTACAAGCATTTGGTGTATTTTTATCAACTACCAAATGGAAAAAATAACAATAAAGTTAAAGATAACAACCCAGTAGCTATTTAATCAGCTTTATTACCAGATACGATGATAAAATACAGTGCAAACATAATAAATCTTGCACTAAAATAAAATATTCTCCGTACTCATGAATCTTTCCTCCTATACAGGTCACTGAATAGAAGAAGTTTTCGGGACGCATCACGGGTGAAAAAACGACGTATAACGACTTTTTCCTTCAAAAGTAACATTGTAACCGCAACTCCGCTCCCCATGATTGGTTAATTCCATTGGAACAGCTACATCGCCAGCAAATAAAGTGTCAGAACAAATTCCTGCAGCATTTTTGAAGACAAAATCTTCCTGGAATTCCCAAGATTCATCTGAAGTTTCCGAGATTTAAAATTGAACCAAAACCGACCAGGATCACTGGATCCCGGGATGTAAACCCTATATACCAATTCCAAAGTTAAAATGAAGTTAACATTCTCGCAATCGATCAAAACTGACTCATGTTTAGATGAAATTTACAACTACAAACATATTGATGCACATTTACGGAAAAAAAGCACACACATACACAGAAATAACTTTTTCGTTATTCATTAACTCCAAAATAAGGAGGAAAAATGAATTGTGACAGAGTTACCAAATTTCGAAATGCATTTCCACTTTTATGGAAACTCGTTGCTCTTCTCCCTCAGGAGCAGCGATAAACATGCGCCTTTTCTGGAAATATCGCTGGAATGAAGAGGCCGGCGGCAGGCTTGTCATTCCAGGCACCAGATTGTGCGGAAGAGTTTCGTTTGTCAAAAGAATCTCAAAAGTCTGAGAGGTCGGACTTCTTTGAGTCATTGCTGTGAAGGAACAACACTACAGCAGTACAATACTAGCGAGACAATTCTTTGACGCTACGTAGCAAAGCTAGAGCTATAGACCCTTAGAATTCCACCGCCTCTGAACCTGACCAGCCACACTGACCAAAGTTGTGATGAAACCCAGATTTTTGTAGCAGCCGGATGTAGTTTGTTGCAGCTTATACTGCTAAATAATTTTGTGTCACTGCACTCAAGAGAACAAGTACATATCTACCTGTCGTTAACCCTTTCTTTCATACCGTTACCTACACTAGCAAGCATAGTACCACATATTTCCAACGTAAAATACTTTATTATGAAGCCTCTATTACGAATAAAATGTTGACCCATGGCAAGAGGCTTGAAAATTAACATAGTTCTAGATACATATTTTGTATGCATCGTGATAAAATTTCAGAACTTTATAATCCATGATTACAAAGCAAACGGAAATAGAATAAAAATATTCCACTTTTCGACGGTGCAAAAGTTGAGGGACATTATCAGAAAAAATATAGAACTGTAGGAATATTTCACCCAAATAACATAACAATCTACACAAGTACTAATAATTATGAAACATGCCATTGTTCTGTATAAGCTCACTTCACTAATTAATTAGTTAATTATATTAATTTTATACAATACTGCGGGGTTAGCTTGCTCTACTCATCTTTAAAAAATTCTTGTAACGTATCCTGATTTCTAGGATTTCTGGCTTGCGCACGTTCTCTAATGATCTTCCACACGTTTTCGATTGGATTGATGTCAGGGCAGTGGGGTGGCGAATTCATAACTGCTATCTGTTCATCCTTCAAGTACGTGGAAACTATCCTAGCTTTGTGGCAAAGAACGTTATCCTGCATTAAATGGATGGTTGCACAGTTGCGGTTCTTAAAAGATGGGAATGCATCCTGGCGAAGTAACTCTTTGTTATACTGCAGCATCTACTGCACCATGCAGGTGATCAAATGATCCTGGCCCCGCAGCAGAAATGATTCCCCACACCATGATGCTACCTCCTCCGTACTTCACAGGGTTCTTGACTCACTTTGGAGATACCCTGTCACCTGCTTTATGCCTAACATACCTTTCTACCTCAGAACCAGTCACATTGAACTTGGATTCACTACTGAAATGCACTGCATCCTACTGTGCATCCGACCAAAACACGTGTTCTTGAGCAAACTGTAGTCTCAGTTTTTTTTTTCTTGGAAATCAGGAGTTTTGAAGCAGAAACACGAACAAGCAGACAAGCTTACTTGAGTCGACGTAAGATAGTAAATCGAGACGCCGTACCGCCAAACAATTCACCATCTCACGAGCAATTTTAGCTGCAGACTTAAAACCATAGTTTAAACCAACCAAAATAAAAAACATGTTTATTTGTTTTTCTTCGATTTATTTTGTTTTTATTCATAAATAGTGCAGAATAAACAGTTTTACTTCTAGAAATTATTAAATTATACTTACATGACTGAGAGGATGAGCTTATGGGTTTCTATTTAAGGATCCGTTTGACTGTTAGGATAGTTTGGGTCAACTATTGCTTATGTATATTAAAAACCTAAAGCCTGTTGCATTTTGTGTTATTTCATTTCAGAGATGCATTTCGAATTATGTTCCAGTATGCCAGCAGCTACTGAAAATTAGAAGTAGTAAAAAAAAAGTTCCTGCCGCACTCATCTCGTCTACTCTACTCATCTCGTGTGAGTCGAGCCAAACTGAACTCTATCTTGCAACCCTGCCACTTCTTCCGTCACCAGTACAACATGTACGTCCTAGCCCTGGAAATAAGAATGCTCCCGGTTAATTAATTTGATAACGTGTCTTAGAGTTGATGCTATGCACAAACTATATAATTAACGAAGGACTAGTATTCCTGGCTTTCACAACCAAATGTTTTTGGATAAAGCATAAGCCACATTGACTAGAAATTCTTGTATATAAAGTAACTATGAAAAAATTAATGTTCACTTGAATTTAAAGTTAAAACTGCATCTTCAAATATCAACTGACAGTTGGGATTAACAGAGCGGGTACGTTGAGTACCCTACGTTAAATGTTTGTGGAATTCAAACTTGAAAAAAAATTACTTTGGGTATAGACTGAATGGCTCCGTAAATAGGTAGCTTTCGTTTCATGACAGTGCTTCGGTCTCTTGTTATGTCTGGAAAAAAAAAAATTCCCTCCGTACTTAGTATTGGAAACAATAATTTCACAGCAGCATAATTGGATGCTCGCCTAATTGCAAGGTAGGGAAGCCAGGGCTGGAGTATTGTTCCAGCGCTGCAGAAATATGTGACATAAATTAGCGAGACATTCCCAGTCAGAAGATGTTATTTCTTTATGAACCGACAGTTCTTTCTTGCGTTTGTGTAGTCCGTGGCAATGTAACTTTGCTTGTACAATAGTGAAGTTATTTTCCGGATACCGTTCGCTATTGTCTCTCACCTGCAGCGGTGAGCTGCGGGCAGGAATGAGCGTTACAGCTAAGAACAGTAGGAACATTCCTGTGGTGCAGGAGATAATGCTGGCCAGCAGCTCCCACGCGTACTCCTATATAGCTCAGCTCTACGTCGGCCGGAGCTGCTCTGCAAGTCTTCATTTCTTCCCTCATTAAAATACCTCCGCAACTGCAGTTCTCTTAGCCCAGCATTGTTTCTGAATGCGTAGTTTTGGTCGATTATCTCTGTTCTGTTCGACGAACATTGCGTTAAATTCTGAGGGTATAGAAAATGAAACTCACTTCATGAGTGCAAGCATTTATATTTTCCGAGATTGGTGTAGGAGGTCTTTCGAAATGAAAATGGAATCAACGAATGTGATGAAGACCATGATGTACTTTTCTTATCCCAGTGCTGCAATCCTGGAAGCATTTTTCATGAAAGTACGTCCCTTCATCTTGGAAGTACCCATGCGTGCATTCATCGAATATATATTTTTTTATAAAACGAAAAGCAATATTTTTTTGTTTGAAGTTTAAAGCAGAGGTCAATATTTTATAACAAGTGCCCGTATAGTGTCATTTTTGAACACCACAGAACCCGTAGGGCTCGACTGAACCTGTGTTAAGAACCACTCACACCTACCATACTTATAACTAATTTATATTAGCGAATGAGACACGACGGAGGCTAGAAGAGCTTAGAGTTTATTATTTCTATCCAGTTCGAAGGTTCAAGAGTTAGTTTGCTTTTTTGTCTGTTTCTCTTTGCTTGGGAACATAACTCAAAAAGTTATGGAGTGATTTCCTTGAAATTTGCATACATTGTTCATACGTTACAAACAGCACATGCCCAAATCTTTAAGATGAACCGTTGGTCCGTTTGTTTGTCTCAAGGTCTGTTTTATGTTTTTCAGCAACATAACGCAAAAAGTTGTGAATGTATCTTCATGAAATTTGTAGGAATTGTTTTAAATGTCAAAAGACACCAATAGCCAAATTTTGGTAACAATCGGTTCCTCCGTTTGTGTGTTTGACTAATGTTTAGCAAAATGTTTGTCTCAGTATAAATCAAAAAGTCACCGACGGATATTCAAGGAAATTATAGAAGCTGTTTTTGTGCTTTCAAGAGTCGCAATTGATCAAATTATTGATTATGATCAACAGGAAATCTTAGTTTCAGGGCTAATTTGAATTTTCCGGTAAGATTGCCAGGTGCTTGGATCAGGTACGACCTCTCAGAATGCTCGAGTTTTGTTGTATGACTATCTCATGCAACAGCCACGGGTTTTGCTATAAAGAATTGAAAACATCAGATACACCGATGAAAAAATGAAATACTAGAGCACTCTTAAAGCGCATACCTCCGCCAAGCGAGGCAACGGTAGCAAAAAATTCAAATTGGCTCTGAAACCATGATTTTCTTTGTATCAACTGCAAAAACCTAATCATTTGTGTTTTTTGATAGTAACAGCAGCTTGTGCAATTTTCTTGAAGATCCGTACATAACTTTTTGAGTTATGCTGCTAACAAACGTTATGACAAACATGAGTCAAACATACAAACGAACGAATCGATCTGCACCAAAATTTCATCATTCATGTCTTTTAACATTACTAACAACCCTTATGAATTTCATAAAGATTCATTCTGTATTTTTTGAGTTATTGTGAAAACAAGCATAGCATTAAAAACAGTGACAAAAAAACGAACGATGGAACTGATCATCACAAAAATTTGGTAATTTACTTTTTGTAATATACTAAACAACTCATAAGAATTTCATAAAAATTTGCTTATAACTTTTGGAGTAATGGCATTGAGAAAAATGAGGCAGACAAACAAACAAACAAACAAACGGATGGACGGATCTTTACCAAGAGTTAATCATCTGTTTCTCTTAACATACCTAACAATCATTGAAATTTTCGTCAAAATCCGTCCATAACTTTTTGAGTTATCTTGGTGACAGACAAACAACCAAACAGACCGACAGATAGACCGAGAAACAGACAAACCTGACGAAAACGTAACTTCCTTGGTGGAGGTAATTAAGATTATGGAAGACTAAATTATCTGCAGATAATGAGAAGCACCGCTTCAAAAAAGGTGTGTAAATATGGATGAAGAAAAGAACAATGGAAGAAGCACCACTAGGAGTGACCGATACAATTACGTTTTAGTCGTTTCTACTGACAGACTACTGTATGTCTTTATCAAAATAAAAGAGCGAATTTTTTGTTTGCGGAAGATATGCGAGAATAGGAAAATAAGTTATACGAGGGTTTTTTTTATGGATAGGCGGCCTGTCCGCTCCACAAGAGAGTCGGATCACAAGATGGTTTCACATTTTTGGAACAAATGTTTCTGTGAGCGAGGCGACATAGCGTTCTAAAATATGCATCGTTGAGAGTTAAATTCAATAGGAATTGAAGGAGTTATTCGAACCTGAGCGACGGTTGCCCGCTGAAGGGAAATGACTGCAGCAGTGGCTAAGATTTTAAATTGTTTTTCTACGCCATAACATATAGACAAGTCGGAGCTGCACAAGCGGCCACGTAATTGGAACGGTAGGGAGAGACTTTCTCGTGTTTCGACTCTCGTCTTCGTTAGAGTTAAGTGGAAGACATTAGTTTAGATAGAATAAGTTAGGTTATAAAAGGTGCATTGGATCATGCTAAAATAAGGTATAATGGTGAAACTTACGATTCTTAGATTTTAAAAATTGAAGGCATTCATTAACCGCGTAATTTCTACGAGTCCCGCTAGTATGTATGTATACGGCAAATAGTCAGCCAGCTCGTAGCTTGGACACAGCCTCCTACCTCCTTCCTCCTAAGACAATTAATAATCATTATAAATTTCGTCAAAATCCGTCCATAACTTTTTGGATCATCTTGGAGACGCACAAACAAACAGTATAATAGACAAACCCGACGAAAACATAACCTTTTTGGCGGAGGTAATGAACGCGGACGCCTAACTGAAAACCGCATGCAGCTCAACGTTGAGATGACTGTACATTTATTATGATCAGTTGCATCTGATTTGCTGGGGTTCTGACTTGCTACGCTCGACTGGGTGTGAAGCACAGTTCGGTTATGAAAGATAGTTTCGTCAGATCTGAGTGTTTGTGTATACGTTTTACATAACTTCAGAATTGTGACGTCAAGCCAATAGCGCCACGCCATTGTGCAATTGCCCAAGATTCCTCGCTGCAAAAGGAGTGACGCTATTGGCTTGACGTCACAATGCTGAAGTTGTGTACAAAGGTATGCACAAACGCTATGATCTGACACAACATTCTTCGGGAAATGAACTGTGGTGTGAAGAATATCGGTTCATTATCAGGCCGCCTCTGAAGCAGTATCTTTGCAGTTGGAAGTTGCATCAGTGATGCAGGAAGGGTGCTGCTTCCATGGTACTGGTCCAGAAGAAAATAGCATTCATTAAATGTCTGGGCACCATCATTTTCCTACGGAAACTTTTTCCCAGTGATTACGATGCAGTACGGAAAAAACATTTGACACTGCGTAAGTGGTTGTAAAAAACAAGTCTAGCAGGACACTGCTGGCCATCGTATCTATGGGTAAAATAAAATCCTAGCACACATGCGAAAAAACAGCTGCGTAATTCACTGTGATTACTACTAGTACGATATAACAGCTGCAAGGAACACTGACCAGCACCAGTACCAGCTGCAAAGAACTTTGACCAGTACCAGCTATAAAAAAGTTTGACCAGCACCAGTGACAGCTGCAAAGAACTTTGATCAGCACCAGTGACAGCTGCAAAGAACTTTGATCAGCACCAGTGACAGCTGCAAAGAACTTTGATCAGCACCAGTGACAGCTGCAAAGAACTTTGACCAGCACCAGTGACAGTTGCAAAGAACTTTCACCAGCACCAGTGACAGCTGCAAAGAACTTTGACCAGCACCAGTGACAGCTGCAAAGAACTTTGACCAGCACCAGTACCAGCTGCAAAGAACTTTGAACAGCACCAGTGACAGCTGCAAAGAACTTTGACCAGCACCAGTACCAGCTGCAAAGAACTTTGATCAGCACCAGTGACAGCTGCAAAGAACTTTGACCAGCACCAGTACCAGCTGCAAAGAACTTTGACCAGCACCAGTACCAGCTGCAAAGAACTTTGACCAGCACCAGTACCAGCTGCAAAGAACTTTGACCAGCACCAGTGACAGCTGCAAAGAACTTTGACCAGCACCAGTACCAGCTGCAAAGAACTTTGACCAGCACCAGTACCAGCTGCAAAGAACTTTGACCAGCACCAGTGACAGCTGCAAAGAACTTTGACCAGCACCAGTGACAGCTGCAAAGAACTTTGACCAGCACCAGTACCAGCTGCAAAGAACTTTGACCAGTACCAGCTGAAAAGAGTACTGACCAGCACCAGTACCAGCTGCAAAGAACACTGGCCAGCACCAGTACCAGCTGCAAAGAATACTGACCAACACCAGTACCAGCTGCACAGCAGAGTACCACACCAACCCCACCACCACATCACTCCTACAGGCTGCAGAGGCTGACGGATGACGCCACACGGCCACAGCAGCGCCGCACGGCCGCCATTAGGACTCACACGGCCGCACTTCCTGCCACACTCGCCACCGGATATTTGCTGCCGCCCTGGGCCCGTGTCTGCTAATTTGCTCCTCATGTCTGCACCGGCCGCTGCCCGCGCTCCTCATGGGCACCACTAATATTCTTCATGCGTGTTAATGCTCATTTTATCATAGAAAGACTTACAAAGCCACATTGCCGTGTTAGTAATTCTAGGTGCTATACATATATACAAGTATATTTAGAATAGGCGTATCGATAGTTACAACAGGCGACTTAGAATTCTTAACAGTCTTTGATTCAAGTGTCTACTGAGCCTCAGCAGCAGGGTTATGCCACAGAGCAATAAGATCAGGAAGTATGCCGGCTCCGCTATAGTTTTTACACTTCCTTCCTCAGTGCATTTGTTGGGTTAGCTTAGGTTAGTTAAGCATAGCTTTTGTTAGATTCGGTTCAGGTAGAATCGGTGCCTCACCTAAATTATGGATACATATATACATACCGGCGCCTGAAGACTACAATATACAGTAGATTAGTAATCGTTCAGCACCCTCACTTGCTGGAGAGGGTCTGAGTGAACAAACTTATTTTACTTTTCACACGCAGTTGGTGATGCAGGAGGGACCTCACTATCAAACGCTCCTACACAAGCCTGCTCAGTTGACCCTAAGACCTGACAGACCAACAGAATTATATGGTGGATATACTACTGTCATCATCAAAGTGTGCTTAAGCATGTGGTTGATTGTGCACTGTGGGCGTTCCTTATACGCTTTTTTTAATCTTTGCCTGACAAAATATTTCCAAGAGACTGTGGAATTGCAGTTACAGAGTCTGCAGGGTGCTACAGGCATGATGCACCGCACCAGCCAGTTGCGTCCGAGTAAAAGGATATGAGTTAGCACTGCATCCGTCCTTTCCTTCCTTAAGATGAAATGGGAAAAAGAATCTAACTCTAAGAATGACCGTCGTGTGTTTATATATTTATTTATATGTTCGGTGTCACGTTTTTAAAAATAGATAGGAAAAAATTCTTTCTTTTCCAATGTTGAAGTTCACTCACTGCAGATGCGTACAACTTCTCTAAGCACTTTGTTGCATCGTCGTTCGTACTCTCTTCTGAGGTTTCCTTCATCCAATATTTATTTACTAACTGGAACCTGTGGAAATGCCACGCAAGGAAAGCACTATGCTTCAGTGATATCTCGGACCCATTTCATTTTTCTTATTTTATCCTATATAATACTGAAAGAATCTATGTATATTCAGCAGAATAGAAACATTCTAACTCACTTAAAATGCCCCCCCCCCTCCTCCGACCCGTATCAAGCGAAAATATGTCCCAAGCCAAACCGCCTATCTTGTGCCTATGATCCGAGAGCAGTTCCAGCTCGAAAGAGTGCAAACCTTGTTGTCTTCTCTTCCGAGGTGATATCCAATCTACCTACCGTAATTTTCCCGTATCTTATTGTGAAAGCGCAACGGTCGTACTAACGCAGGAACTAGAAAGGAACGCAGGGAGAAACAAGCACATTAATATTATAGTGATTTTGAGATTTTATGCAAAAAACAAACGCCACCAACTCTGCGACGATGCGCCAGATCACAAGGCACAACACCACCCAGCACGAACGTACATCGACGAACCACTTTGTCAAGCAAACACAGATGGCAATCGGCAGCAGAACCCCAGACTACAGAGCAGTATTCCTGAAGAGAGAGGACAAAGCAGTTAAAGGGTTTATGACCTGAATAAATAATACGCATCTTTTGAGATCTGTTCCACATCATATATGAAAAGATATTAGACAATTTACCAGAAACACTTGCTAAAGCCGAGCTAGTTTTTTCACACGTGGTTCATATAAAAGCGTTTGCTCATCCACTTGCCCGAATGTGTTACTGTGCCCTAAAAATTGCAGCAAAGTGCACTGTTTTCTTCAGCTTTATTTCACTCCAAGCTTGAAGAGAAATCCGTAACTTGGCTAGTGACACTTGCATTGGAAACTTATTTGACAGTCTAATAGTAGTAGTAGTAGTAGTAGCGTACTATGGATGAACCTCTCGTAACCCCGTGCACTTCTGTAACCTCTCGCCCAAGCTCGTTGACCCCGCAAAAGAGTAGATGAGTACGGTAATTTTACCTAGCCGGTATAAGGTAGAAAAGGATAGGATAGTTTAGGTTAGGTTAGGCTAGGTTAGGCAAGGTAGGTTGGGTTAGGTTATAGGTTATAAATTGGGATATACAGAAAAAGGTTCGCTTTAGCTGGGTTAAGGACTGCTAAATTGCTTTACAAACCTCTATTTGGGGTTATTTCTTTAGAAACGTTAGCAGAACCTTTCCTAGTCTACCAAACCTTATTAGGCGCAACTACCAGAGCCGTAGACTGCAGTACAGTGAAAACACTAGAAATGACGTCACTTGTACGTCATACCAGTAGAAGTACAAAATTTTACTAGCGCCATCAGGGACACAATGTCTATATCGCGCCGAACTATTCCTGTGGCTTAACAAAGCCTCGTGCGTCACTAGGGCGCGAAGTACCTCTTGTTTCAAACTATCAATGAATTTTGGCTCGGCTTTTTTGCAGCTAGGTCTCACATGCTAAGTGGCCAGTGCGCTACTGACGGGACAATGGCACAAGTTGAGCATCTCCAACCCACGGGCACGGCTGAACGCTTTCTCTCAGCAGCTACGCCAAACAGGAGAAGGAAACGAAAAACAAGAAGGTAGAAGTCTATCGGGAATAGCTCGGCCACCTCGATTAGCGGCTCACCTCCTGAAACAGAAGGGGAAGTATTGAGAGCCTACCTAACTTTGCAAAGCAATCCTCGTCAGCAGGAGCTGCGGCAAGCTGCAACTTCTCCTAGCTGTGGAAAAGGCACTTGGGACTCTTGGGTGTGTGAGGCCCAAATATATTGTGGCGTGAAAAAAAAATAACCATCAAATCACTTAGCTTAACTTCAGAGCTCTCTTCAAATTTGAGTGTATTTGATATCAGAAAGCTATACATTACCGTAAGTTCTCGATGATATTGAGAACACAGCAATTCAATTCATAAAAATCACCAATTACTGTGGAAACAACATCGCATGCGCTTGGAAAAAACGCATTGTCTGAGACCATTTTCTTCATTCTTGGCGGAAATAATGACTCAAGTATATAAAAGTTGGTCTTTCTCCTTCAAAGATATTTATTACGTGTGACATTGGAAACACCATCTCACGGCCGCCATAGCTGTTCACACTACAATTTTGTAATGGTCATTGGGCTTAAAAAAAAATCAATCTAACTCCGTAGCTGTCCGTCCAAGTCATTCCTACCAAGCCATAAAACGCATTAAGTGACTTAAAGAACGCCCTGAATCGGCTCTCATCATGTTAAGCTAATTATATATATGAGCGCTTTGGGCTGAACTCCCAACCGGACGCTCCTAAAGTCAGAGTTGTTTTAAAAGAGGATGACAAATTGCAATTCGTCAGTCTCAAGTTAAAAAAGAGCCAACGAAGAAATTAAAAATAAGAAATAATGGAGTATATCTATTTTGTA
>LQNS02278080.1:2291001-2301966 GCA_001587735.2 Parhyale hawaiensis | reverse complement strand
CGGTGGGAACATTTCTATTGGCTAACAACTTTTCTATATCTGTCATTGAGCCTTCGAGTGTAAACCATGCCAATAAATCAGAAGGGTGTCTTTGTTGCGGCTTGGGAGGCCATATGAAAGAGAAGAGAAGAGGGGCTGTGGTGAACAGAATAGGCCGAGCGCACGAGCAAGTGGCCCTCAATGTTGCGAGTCGACATCCTGGAGCAGTCGGCGGGCAGCAGGCAATGCGGAACAGATTGCGGGTCGCCAGAGAGATAAGTTGTTTAGTGCTGCACTGTGTGAGCGACAGCACACTTCTGCATGGTGTGTTCTACTTACTTCTTTTCCTCACAAAAATTGTAACAAAAAGCGTCCAAAGCCAAGCGAGGGCTGGTGACGTGTGTGTTCAATACTGCATTTGTTATATCTATAATATAAAAATACAAAATTTGTTGGTGGGTTCGTTGGTTGGTTGGTGTTTCCTTCCATCTCGATATGAAGGATAAGGTAGAAAAAATTTATCAACTGAGGATATTCGTGCGTCATGTTAACAGTAAATAAGTTTCTGAATATCCTAGAGCCACATTTCGTTCAGTCCACTTCACTCAAGAACGTCGCTATACTTCCTGAATACTTCTCTCGAGTCGGGAAGATGCAAGGCTTCAGTTTGATATATTGAATTTATCCGAGATGCTTCCTTCACATGTTGTATGTGCTTTAAAAGGACGTACTTTTTTAACAAAAATCATTTCACCAACTCTCTTTAGTCTTATGTTTTCGCTCACTAGCGTGCCCGGTCGTCTAAATGACGGCAACCAATGGGAGTTGGCCTCAATGAAAAAAAAAAAAAACAATTTGAAGAAGTGGTAGGAATTTAATAATAATAGTATCTGAACTACAGAGATTTATAGATATATAAGCCCAGTAAACTGATCAAAATGTGAAGTTCAGATCTGGAGTCTTCATAATCGGAGAAACAAAATTGAGGAAAATGGATGTAATACGAAGCAAATGGAAGCTAACAACGTGACGCAGGTTGTACTACTAAAAATATGTTGTACAACTTATAGTCAAACCAGCGTAGGCAGTCCCTTAGGGGCGGGGCTGAATTGAACGCAGGAGTGCCAAATCTAATCTATTGACTAATGCACTTTGAGTATTCTAATGTAAATATAATTTTATCGATTGAGACAAGTTATACCACGCGCTCAAGTGAGAATTGGCCAAGTTGCTTTGCGTTCTTAGCCATGTCCATCGGTCTCCTTACAGTGGTTTGACTATAATGTACACAACGTGAATCTGCGAGAGCAAGTGGCAGTTTACATAAGTAGAGCATTTGTTCTCTCAATTTCAAGATGAATTTTCTCTATCTTATTTTTCTACTAGCTCAGAAGGAAAAAACCAAGAAAGGATCCAACAGTCTTTGAATTTATATATAGCAATACAGACCACACCATACATTGACTGGACACAGGCCCCTAAGGCAGATTTCGGTCCCGCAATTGGGCCGGAATGCACGGTGCCGCATACGCATTTTTATATGTTCTCCCATTACTTTTCTATACTTTGTTTAGGCTGTTTGACTTAATCAAGAAGCGCTAGCCGCCAAAAAGAGATCTAGCATTGGAAGCAGTGATGTGATCTAGCATTAGCAGCAGTGAAGTGATCTGAATGATAAAGCACTTGCCGCCATGAAAACTAGTGATGTAGTATTGACAGCAGTGAAGTGATTCGGCTTCGACAGCCGCGATACGATTCAGCATTGACAGCCGTGAAGCGATATTGCATTGGCAACTGTGAAGTGATGTAGCTTTGACAGCTGTTAAGTGATATTCATTGGCCGCCCTGAAGTGATGTTATGTAGGCCACTGTGAAGTGATTTAACTCCGGCAACCATCACGTGTTTCAACTTAGGCAACGAAAAAGTGATACAGTATAGGAAACCATGAAGTGATATAACGTAGGTAACTACAAAGTGGAGTATTATACCTAGGCATTAATGCAAAATGATGTTGGCAATCACGATGAGCAATTTTAGATGGTTCCAGTAATGAAGGGTTGTGTCAGCCATAAATTGTTATAATTTAATGCCATTTACCGGCTGTCTTGGTATCTTAATCTGATAGTTGAACATGTGTTTTAGTTCATTGGTAAGTACCAATGTTGTAGATATTACTGTGGTTTTCTTCATTGTTTCAACATTAATTACTGGGTTGTTTTACCCTCACTTTCGTTTACCGAAAACTGTATATACATCATTTCTTGAGGTTATTGCTTCAAATCTGTCATTAGAAAAAACTCGATTGAATGTGATGTTTGATTACCGGTACATTACGTGTATATTGTATCTTAGAGCCAATTCTTTATATAAAATTTTATTATTCCAAGAAATTATGATCAATTTCCAATTTTTCCTGGTGTCCGAAGGCATGATGTATATCGCCTACTGAAGATCAGACTAGATAGGCGGCA
Source organism: Parhyale hawaiensis (assembly GCA_001587735.2). Lineage (NCBI taxonomy): Eukaryota > Metazoa > Arthropoda > Malacostraca > Amphipoda > Hyalidae > Parhyale > Parhyale hawaiensis. The sequence continues at coordinate 2,299,515 of LQNS02278080.1, read as the reverse complement.
GTAGACGAACCAACAGGCGCATTCTCAAAGAGCCACCGAACTTACGCCCTGGCCCTCTATGAGTTAGTAGGATATAAAGGACTGGGGAAAAGAGAAGAGAAAAAAAGTGGAGGGAGAAGAATCGCAGCAAAAGAGACGATCATGAATGCACGCAAGCACGATCAATAGCCGCTAATATGCGGAGTTAAAGATGTCAGACTGTGTAGATGGAGCGGAAGAGAGAAGAAGACGGATTAAGACAGCCTCGCAAGCTTTGCCCGTAAAGAATGTACGACTCCTGGAGGAGGAATTCTTAGCTGTGGGGGATGTCTCTCCCAATGTAAGTCAAGACGATTTTTAAACGCGTTAACTAATTCCGCACTAACAACGTCGGAGGGAGTTTATTCCAAATGCTGACTATGAAATACGGAAAGAACTGCTGACTTAAGGTTGTTCTCCAAGTTTTATGCTTCAGTTTTTAAACGTTGTTTTGCAAGCGATCATTAAGGTTTCTTTCAAAGAGTCCCGTTGTAGATACGTCGTTGAATCCATTCAAGTACTTGAATGATTCTATTAGTTGCCTCCTGAGTCGTCTTTGCTCGAGAGAGATCAGGCACAGTTCTGTTAGGCGACATTCATACGTCTTGTTTCTTAGCTGAGTTACCAATTTCGTTGTTCTGGGTTAAATCCTTAACTGTCATCTATATCTTTACACAGATGTAGCGGTCAAAACTGAACAGCGAATTCTAAGTGTGGCCGCACTAACGCCTTGCACAGGGGAATGATGATGTCTTTGGACTTGTATTCACAATTTTTGATGATGAACCCCAGTACTCTGCTTACCATTTTCACACTTTTGTCAACTTGCTGACTGTGTTGTAGTTTGTTTGTAATAGTGATTCCTAAGTCACGCTGTTGGGTGACAGGAGCCAATTCCGTCCCATTCATTGTCAACGAAGTTGAAGGGTTCACAAGCCCTACGTGCATTACTGAGCAATTGTCGTCATTAAAGCTCATCTGCCACGTTGTACTCCATTCCATGAGGTGGCCAAGGTCTTGTTGGAGCTCGGCTCTTTTCGTGGCAGGATGACGTAGTTTTGTATCATCCGCAAATTTACTGATTTTACTACGGATGTTAAGATCCAGATCATTAATGTAAAATGAGAACGGAAGTGGGCCAAGCACGCTACCTTGTGGAACCCCTGATGATACCTCCGTCCAGCCAGGCGCTCGTTTCTCTTTCAAGCTTCACTCGCTGCTGCCGTCCCGTAAACCATGCCCTGATCCATCGTAATAGTCTCTCTGGATGCCATGGGCATTCAATTTTTTCATTAGTGGTTGATATGGGACTTTATGAAAAGCCTTTTGGAAGTCTAGATGCTCAGGGTCTACGCCCTTCTCTTCATCTCTAAAATCCTTAACTTTTGAGAAAAAGTCCAGAAGGTTTGTCAAACAGCTTCTTCCATTTCGGAAGCAATGCTGAGAGTCGGATATGAGCTGATGCATCCTCAGGTGGTCAGTGATGCGCTTTTCAAGGAGACGTTTGATAGTTTAGCTGACGACCGATGTAAGACTGATTGGTCGATAGGTGCTGGGGCTTTTCTTGTCCCCCTTCTTATGCATCGGTATCGCGTTAGCTAGTCTCCCTGCTCTGCAACGTATTCCTTATAGTACGACGAAGAAATTAATCTTTGTTTGAGGTCTCTATGATTGTTAGAAAGCATTTTATTAACACTTACGTAAATCGGCCTCCAGGCCCAATTGCGAGAGGCCCGATTTCAATGTCCAGTCAATGTATGGTGCGGTCTTTGGTAGCGGATGAAATGTGTTCCCTGCAGATAATGATGTCGATGCAAAATAGACTCCGAAATCGAACTTCACATTTTCGTTACTGAACTAGGGTTGATATTCCGAACTCTGTGAGTAGGATACCAATGTGGTTAAAATGCTGCCTGCCACTTCTTGAAGTTAATTTTTTCCAATAGTACTGTTTGGCATCGAGAAGGAATGAGGCTAACTAAGGAGCGCATTAGTTTAATTTTTACTGATCGGTTTTCAACTGAACAAGACAAGCCAGCAAAAATCTACACATCTGCCATATTATCCTGTTTCCATCAAGAGTTATAGAATGTGGACAGATAAACAAGTAAGCAGATATAAAAAAAATGATCATATCAATTCATAATGCTCTCTATAGCAGTGTTCGATGTTTACTAAGCATGGGATATTGGATACACGTTTATTTCGATCAATTAGGATTCTAGTCTGCTTAGACGGCAGAGTACTACTTTATCCGAAATATTCTCTCAAATGGGTCCATACGACGGTTTGTTGGTCCTTATACGCTTGAATTATCTTCCATATGTATTATTGTACCCTAGAAACATGACCATGTTTTTATCGATAGACACACTAAAACAGACGTCGTATCGGCCAGTTTATTGTCACTTGTTAAAATTTTAAACCTCTACGGATATTTCTGGTGAATTTTACTTTTATTGAAACGGACACAGCAACGCTTTCAGACACTGAGGGAAATGCTTGGAACTAAAAGGCGGTCGTGTGAACCTGTCATTATTGGGCAACCTCTTATATTAGCAACCATTTTTCCAGAAAGGATGCAATGTCAGGCATGTGCTACACCTCCTACAAGGGGCCCCATTGCGAGGGCACAACTCTACCTGTCCCCTACACTCAAGTCCAGCAGCGCCGAAATTGATCTATGCACAATTTGATACGCCATGTTGCATGAGAGCAACAAAATGTTAAGTTAACAAGTTACTACACCAGTTAATGCACGAGCAATGCAATAGGAAGCGTGTTATCCTCACAGTTCTATTGCTGCAAACCCTTTGTTTATTACACTTGAGCACAGATACACTTGAAAAACCGAAAGATTTCGGCCAAATTTTTATCTTTTCCTTGCAACTCAAACTACAGTATGGTATTTCGTGGTAAACTGTTTACGCATTAATCTAATTAACAATATTCTTAACAACACAGTCGCTGAATCTGCCTTTGGTTTATCAGATACATCAGGAATAACTGCAAGAACTTTATTGGAAATATGTACTTACGGAAAATCGAGCGGTACAAATTAAAATTTATAAGATGCTCAACTGCGAAAGAAACGTGCATATTTTTAAAATAATTTTTAGGATTAATGAGTTTCTTTTAAAAAAGATAGACTAGGTACGAGAGTTGATCAAATGTACGGTAGTTCAGCATACAAATACCAATAACATCAGCTATATATAGGGTGTTGCTGTTAGCTGATCGGGACAGAGAATTTACGAATCTAATTTGGAAAATACATAACAATAAAGCAAACTCGAACAAGCTAAAAGGTTAGTGGTGCTAACCGTATCTTACCTTGGCTGTACTACCCCGCTACAATTAAGGGCTCCTTCTCTCGCAGGTATAAATTAATTAGGGAGGTATATATTGGGCTAACTTTAGGTTTACATCAGGTATAGTAGGTATGTATGATGCATTAGGTATACGTAAGGTATATTTTAAGTTTACGTCAGGAGAGAGAGGCAGTCCTTGCCAAAATGGAACCCGTGCAGGATAGGGTTAATAATATAGCGAAATGTAAAAGTGGGCACTTGCGGCCACTTGCAGGCCCGCGGCCTAGTCACATAAGCACAGTAGACGAAGGATGCAGAAGACCAGCAGCCCCTGTTTACTCTATTGACTGGGCCGCAATTGCCCACCATTGGTGAGATGGTGCAGCTGCAATCTTTACTGCATGCAAGATGAGGTTGTAGGGCTGCTACATTAAGGAATATATAGAAAACTGTCAGTTAAGACACTACGAGGGTTTTACGATATACCTTTCTCTGTATGTTCTAACCGTTTTATGCAAGTTTAATTCTCTTGTTTGTTCCTTTATCCAAAGTTGACAACTCTGGTGTACTCTTTCAACTACCGCGCTCGAGGAGAGAAATGACTGAGAGCGAGTACTAAGAAAAAAAAATGCCATGTCACTTAAGAGAAAGAATGCCAACGCTACGAAAGTTTTTGCTCGAGTGTTCTCGTTAGTAACAAAAGCGACGTGTTTGGAACCACAACAAAGCTGCTAAATGCGGCGCCGTGAGTAGCCGTCCTCGCACTTCACTGCCTCCTCTTATGTGGGGACGATCAATGGTGTGTCTGTGTGGGACACCAGCGTGTGGCCTCCACCCGACACTGGGTACAACATATCAGCCATACGGCGGACCACTGCAGCGTACCTACGTTCCTACTGCATTAGTATAGTTCAGTCTTTATTACTGTGGTATGAGAGGGAAAATTCAAACTTAACTGTATTCTAGATGGACGCAAATTCTACTGGTATCGTTGCACGGATTTCCAAATTTTAAACCTTGCCATGAATATTACTAGTTTTTGGTACGTATGCTCTTCTAGCAGAAAAGAAAAACAGAAGACACGACAATTAGCATTATTGGAAATGCGTGCTTAGGAGGCACGACTCAATATAGTCAAGCAACTTGATATAAAGCGTAAATTTAAGTAAGCACGGTAGTGATGGCGGTCCATATGAACCCCTCGGTCGTATTTTTCATTGCCTCAAAACCCAGGGCACAGCTGACCTCGATTACGTTTGAAACCGCTACATTGTGAGTAATAAATAAAGGCCTGCTGCAGACGATAGTCTTTCGTCCTGTGCTTTCACTTCACGGCGTTCGAATGACTTGCTGTGTCTGTGTAAGCAACAAAAAGTTCACTGATTTTTTATCCATCATTCACTTAAAACTTGATGAGAGACTCAGGACATTTTCTTCGTGACTTTGTAGTAAACAGCTGCCATGGCTAACATTTTATCTAATTTTTGCCAGACACGCAAATTGTGTTTGCATGGACACTGGAAACATTCGCACGCTACGAAATGAAAACCCAGGACAAAAGACTAGGTATAGTCTGCAGCGGTCTTAAGCGGACAGCCTAGTAACATTCGGTGCTATGCATGAGACTACAAAAACAATTACTAATAGCAACCCTTATATTTTCAATTTCTAAGCCATAAACAAAGTTCCAGTGAGCCTTTTCTGACAATAGCATGAGGATATTCTCATGATACTCGAATTGTTGCAAGGCATCATCGTGCTTCAGCCAACTGACTTGACGGCTAACATTTTAACAAATCTTTGGGTGAACACACATTTTTGTGACAATATGCTAGCAGCATTCCTATATTTAATTTTAGAGAAATTAAGTAATTTTATCAGTTATAAATATCATGAAGTTGTATTGATTTGTCTTTTACGATACGGCAGAGCTTATCGTTCCTTGTGCTGCGCTTGTAAGCGATGATACTTTGTTACGATTCGAATTCATGAGAATATCTTGAAAATCTTGACGCTACGGTCAGAAAAAGGCTCCCGTATGAATCCCACTTCCGAATTCTGTAAGCAGGATTTCAGTAACTAACGGTGAGATTCTCCTGTAACATCCATACACCACATGTACAAGATCGTATATTTGATACTAAAGGTTCACTTAGCAACAAGGGGGCCATGTCACATGTTTAGGCCGGAGTGCAGGAGTGACGGAGGAGGGCGCTTCATGCTTCACTGGTAAGCGAGAATGCTAGCAATGCCAGTCACATAACAGCATAGTTGTTTGCGCTCGAGTGGAGAACTTCACAAGAAAGTTACGACATTGTTCACTATTTTGTTAGGCTGACGTGGAGTCTATAAGAAAGCGCCTCATCTGTCTCGAGGCGTGTTAGAGAAGTCGGGAGGTATATTATGGCTGGCACAAGCTATGATGAAGTGCACACTCGACTGCATCACGCGCATTACAAGCGAGACCTTCTAATATCGCGCTCTATTATTCTCCCCATCGATGGTATTATTTCGCGCTCGGCGGGAGGTAGCTACGTAACCAGCGGCTGCTGGTTCGACTCTGTGAATTTTTGCATCTACTGTATAAGGAGCGTAGCGTAGAATGCGGTACAGAGCAGCTTGAGGCGTTGTCGAGGTTGTGCTGAACCAGTTTGATATTTGAACGTACGATTTACTCCTCCCTGTCATTTCATACACCTCTTGTTCCTTGCTAACTATGTACAGCTTCAGTAATGATGTTCCCACAAACCACTGTTAGGAATAATGTTCACATGGCAGTAAACAGGGAGCGACGGCCAATAAGTCAGCAAGAAGAAAAAGTCATCCAAAAGAAACCTTTCAGTTTCCCGATGTCTAAGAACGTTTATCAGCCCCCTGAGTACAATACAGACAAAAAACGTGAATATTTTGTACACTGGTGAATATGGGGAGCCTGAATGTACGGATGCTAAAGAATGTGTGCGGCAATTCACTCTCAATACGACGGGATGTCTCTGAAGTGCAAGTGAAAATTCTCTAACTTTGAAATATCTATTCAACGCCTATGTTAGCTGAACTTGCTAAATCGGCATTTAAAAGTTTTTATGTTACAAAAATCATTAAATGTCTTCTCAGTTGTATCTTGATTGGGAGTGGAGCTGGAAGGCAACGAATGCTCGTGAAAGTAATAACAGCGTCGGCAGTTTTCTTGAAGATCCATCTGTAACTTTTTGAGTTATGTTCTGACAAAAATTAGTAGCACACAAAACCACAACCCGATCACCAATAGAATTTTTGTCATATGTGTGTCTTTTAACGTTTCTAGCAATTTTTACAATTTCATGAGAATCCGTTCATAACTTTTTGAGTTATGTTGATGACAAACATTCTGATAAACATTAATTAAACACACAAGGAGATGAACCTATAATCACCAAAATTTGGTTATTTATGACTTTAATATTTCCAACAATTCCTGCAAATTGGATAATGTTCCCATAATAAATTTTTTAGTTATAATGCTAACAAACAAAATGAAACATAAAGACAAACAAACGGACAAACAGATCATCACAAACATTTGATAATTTCTCTTCAGAATATTCCTAGCAGCTCATGTAAATTTCATAAAAATGCGTCTATATTTTTTGAGTTATTTTGATGCAGAAGAAGTGAGCAAAAATATGACCTTCTTTGTGGAGGACATGATGTCAGTACTGAAATTCCATCTGCTTTCATTCGACAACGCTTCTGCGTGTAGACAGAGACAAAAAAGTTGACGCACAGATCGTGTTCGTTCACCTGATCGAATACGTTAATGTGAATGCCAAGGAAACGATCTCAAGATATGACAAGGTGCTGTGAGTGCAGTTTGACACAGACTACCTATATATGCAAAGCAGTAAAATATTTCTCAACTTTCAGGATTCTATCAGATGCATCAATTTTATTTTATAACATGCAGGAAACCTTCTTTCTCACACAAACTCAAAGTTCACGTTCGCCTACGATGGTTGTGAATACCTCAATATTGTAGGGTAGTATGCCCATAAACTGTATACTGTACGATATAATGTATCCTGTTTTATGCTTTATACCGGTATACTGTAGATCGGTATATACAAAATATACAATATAAATCGGAATACTGTATCCTGTAGTATATGCCCCATACTGTAGTACCCTTGTGTATATTCGATTAGCCCACAGCAGTCGAGACAACTAATCCGGCTAGCTTTGATTCGTTTGGTAATTCATATCTGAGAGGAGGATTCGCTACTTTGGATAAGTTTCAAGCCTTACATGTATGTCGATTACGCTTGAATCGGCTGAAAGCTCATTTCTGGGGAATGAACTTCCGGAAGTTATATATATCATCGATTAGGAGTGTCTAATGAGGGATTCAACGCTCGAGCCTGCATGCGGAACAAGTTTGGGCATCTTAGATAAAGCCAGTAGAACACGCCCATCTTCTTTCCCTCATCGTACATGGCATATGGGGAACAATCACTGGGATTTTTAAATTAGAAAAATTTAACGATAGTTTTTTGGACTATCATGTGCACAGTACCTGTCAAGAATTTGAAAATATATACACTGTGAAGTGCAACATTGCATTATATGAACAAACAAGAGTCTCGAAGAAGCCCCAGCTCTCGACATAGCGAACCACCTTCTTTGACAAGAATATGTCAGACATTAAGACAAGCCCCTCCCTATCTCTCTGCATGTAGACACTTCCATGACTGGGCTTTGAACAGACACTGTGGATACACACTGTTCTGTTGGCCATATAAGAGGTGCTGAGGCACTCATCTCGGTAAGAGCCACAAATATAAAACGGTTTCAAAATGCCATGGCTTCTTAAACGTGAAATATATTTTACGGTATGGTGTGTTTTTTATTATTGTGTAGCTTAAAGCATCAGCATGATTATCAATACTTTTGTGTAAGAAAATCAACACATTTGAAGACAAAGGGTTCAATAGCAATTTGACAGAAGTAGTTAACTGCGTGTACTTTCATGTATATCCATTTTTTTTATTAAGAATTCTGTCTAAAATATGGAACAAAAAACAATTAGTTAATAAGACTGCAAATGTATCAACCGATTTTTCACCCATGTTTCGGTCTGAATTCGACCATAGCTGCTCTTGTCATGATAAAGGAAGCAATGATGAATACAGTACGTGGTATACTTAACTCG
>LQNS02278080.1:2272440-2286541 GCA_001587735.2 Parhyale hawaiensis | reverse complement strand
TCAATAAACACTAGCGTTAGGTTAGAGTTTAGGGAGTACGCTGTTTATAAGTTCTTGTTTAATTTGAGGAGCATCATCAAGTGTTCGCAATTTTCGTCGGTGACCTTGAGCGTTTTGTCCTCAAGACATATCCTTTCCAGTCGAAAAGATCTTTCAACAACAGTGCTCGAAGGAACGGGGGTATTGAGCTAGATGAACACTGTTTTTTAAGTTTTTTGATGGAAATGAAATGTAAACACACTGGACTGGACACTGCTTGACGAGCGATGCATTGATAGCAACTTACAGAGTAGAGCCTGAAGAACCTGCTCCAACGTCTTGCAGTGCGGCCGTTGAAAACTCTACCGTGACATCTCAATGATTCCAAAGGGTGTTGTAAGTTGTACTTATTGTTGAACTTGTATATGAAAACCTTTCCAGATTAAATTCAATTAATTGCGACCTTGTACTATGATGATACAGCATATTGATAATTACTCTGCAAAACCTAGCCACTAGCGCTTGACGTTGGCTAAAAACCTAGCGGCGCTAGTAAATCTCAAACGCAAGGGAGCTAGTGCTTGTGCTACTAAAACACTATCGGCGCTACTAGCGCACGCTAGTTCTAGAGCCGATAGTTACTCTGGAACTCAGTAACTACCGCATCTAGCTAATGCTTGCGCTTTTTCAATTTACGAAAACTTCAAAGGACACAAATTGTGTCAAGCACATTTAAAAATAAGAGGACTCTGATAGCGCATACCTCCGCCAAGCGAGGCAAGGGTAACAAAAAATTCAAATTGGCTCTGAAACCATAATGTTCTTTATATACACTCCAATATATTTTATGGACCAGCGCGGATATAGCCCATTTGGTCAGTAATAGGCACAGCTCGTGGTATTTTCCCTCTGATCCCAAATAGTTTTATAAATTAATTCAAGGTGGTGAAAATTTCATTTCGATCTGAGCCTCATGTGGTTACAGCGTGGGCGCACTGGGACACATGTTGCAGCAGAAGTAATCGCGATTAAACCATACACGTTTGGCCAACGAGGTAAATGATCCAATACATTAGCTACGTGGAAATCACATCGGCCCAACGTCCGTGGCATAAACCCAGTACAAGATTGGGTACGTTATTATTATATTGAGTAGTTTAAGTCTCCGTCTCCACAGCAACAGCGATCTAACAGAGGAAGAAGCAAGGGACACATAGTGGGTACGTGACAGGCACAATATGGTGGTAACAGTTACCACTTTTTGACCTTATGCTTCTTCAAAATTACATTGAGCCCTCCCGGTGTGGTTCATATTGTGTTCATAGTACTTATAGTCAACTAGCCAAGAATTATAATGAATTAAATAAAATTGAAAGCTACATCATAGAAAAGAAGCCATGTGAGGTGTGTCAGGAAAAATTGCCGATAGTCTGCATATCGCGAAATAAAAACCCAATCGGAAATTTAAAGGCATTTATTGGCTGTCCATGAAAAATAATGAAAGGTATCCGATAACATCGGATAAATGCCTATAAATTTCCGATTGGGAATGCACTATGCCTGACAGCCACTCCTCGCAAATGAGTCGCACAGCCAACTGCGTAAATATCAACATAACTTTCTGAATTCTAATGACGATCTCCAAATAATAAAGCGACGGTTAATGGTGACGCAAGGAAAGCATCTAATAACAAAGCATACAAGATCATCAGCATGGGCTATCGGTAGAGACATGAACTATGATCGTCCATAACTTCTATTGTTGTCTTAAGAGTTAATCACTGTCACCCACCCACGGCTCCTCTCGGCTAATCTGTATTTTTGCTGATAAGTGCATTTCTCGCATCACCATGAGCTTTTTGCTCAATGTTTTAGGTTTCAGCGCTTGAAGAAAACATTCTACTGAATTCTCCTAAAACGCCTTCTACTTATTTGCATTTTTGAGTGGGAGAACTAGTCTATATTCTCCAATGTAACATGTAACGAATTTAACTGAATCTGAATGGCTGCTTCAATGCTCACAATAACGCAACACATCATATTTCGTGTCGCTGCGGTCCTAGTGGTTTCCGTCTGTTAGATGTTTTTCAAAATAACATTTAAAGATGTCACGTTTAAAGGACGACAATATCACAGTGACGCTATGAGGCAGGACGACGGCGTGGAGCTTTGTTGACCAGCTTCTCGGGATGTTCCTTGGTACCGTGCAGGATCAGCTGCCACTGGATCAGCACGCCTGCAACGCAACACTCAGGGTCAGTGGACAGGTTTATAATATTAACCCTTTTATTATTTTCGCCAGGGAGGTTATATTTCTGCCAGTGTTTGTCTCTCTGTTAGCAATACAGTATATGCAACTCGAAAAGTTATCGGTAAATCATTATGAAATTCACAGAAACTGTTAGGAATGTCATGAGGAACAGATAATTAAATTCTTGGGATGAACCGTCGATCCGTTTGTCTCTTTGTCGGCCCGTCTGTCTTTCTGTCATTTAGCACCATAATTTAATAAAACATGGACGAATCTGCATGATATCTACAGGAGTTATTAGTAGAGCCCGGATTTATAGTCATAAAGAAGTGGTCGAAATAGCGCTGATAATCTGGTAAAAAATAACCCTTAAAAAAGTCGGTAGTGCAGGTATCATAGCAAAATAGTTTTTTTCTGGCAAAATAGTTCTTATTTCTAGCAAAATAGATCTTATCTCTAGCAAAGTAGTTATTATTAGCGAAGTAATCCTTAAAACTTAGCGAATTTTGGCTAAAACTCAGCAGTTTTCTTGCATTTGTAGCTATAAAAAAAACTGAGAGGAAATTATTATTTTATTCGGAAACCATGTTTTTTTCTCACTTAACCTATGCGCAAATGCGCATATTGCATAAACAGGACGTTATATATAGCTGTGAGCTTTCTTTTTACATATATGGTGTTCAGTTTTGTAGTATATATAAGATTGATATAAAACAACATTATTTACATTTAACAACTAACGTAATCTAACGTAACCCTAGATTACCTCACGTCAGGGGCAGGTCAGGGTTACGTCAGATTAGGTCAGGTTATTTACTAAAGAACTCTCCTGCCCTTGCATGACCTCGGTAGAGCTCATATCCTGAATACCAGTCAGTTAAAAATAATGACAAGACTGAAGGCTTGAATCCTATAGGAGACTCCAGTATATAGAATGCTGACTAAATGCTCGGTTCCTAGATAACGCCAGCGCTGGACTGTTCTAGGAGCTTACCAAATAATTTAGTGTTATACATGAAATAGAAAATAATTCATGCTGCCATTATGTCTCACAAATACAGTGCTTCTACAGATAACATGAACTGATTGTTATAATGCATATACCTTCACGACTATAAAATATCTATCATAATATAATGCTGCGGTTATCCATGTACCCCATCTCGTTACAATAGGCTGTGGGTGAAGGGGCAAATCAGGAGCCTTCTCTCTGTAGAGTTCGTATGTACTTGGGGCCTTCAGGAACATGAATATATTTTTTGCCGTTTGATATTAGTTTATCAACGTCCTGAAAGTGCGTCCGTACCTCTTCTGCAACTTTGTGAAAGCGCTGTGCGAGGTAAGTTAGGTGCAGCATATTGGGGTACAGAATTTGTAGAGACGCAGCGGTTTTCTTCATTTGTGCTGCAACGTCTGTCCCCAGCAACAATATGTTGTTATACTTAATGGATTCTGGCCAAAGAAGCGATGTAGATGATGCAATGAACTGTGCTATTGTTATACTACTAGTGCGTTCTAATTAAGTGGAATTTAACAGAAACATGTCAGATTCTTTGTTTAAAATATTACTGCTGTCGTAATCTGCCCTCCCGTCGTATCAGTACACTCGTCCACTGCCAGCACTTGTGTAACTGGTAATGTCGGGACTAGAATGACAGTGACTAGCACAATTCATTACGGTTTCTTTCATAAGAAGTTTAAATAAAGTTGAATCATGACAAACTTAATTCTGCATTATTTATTTAGCGTCACCTAATAATTAAATAATTTTATGTTCAATGATGCAAATACGTAATACTTTAGGCAGGTTTTATAGTCATTTATTTCATAATGACTACTTTTGCCTTTGTTTCTGATAAAAATACTTTTTATACTCAAATAGCATATATACTGCATTAAATGCAATTTTTATATCATATATATATATTATAGCCGTGATGGCAATAATCGAATAAATGCTAGAAATCCGGGCTCTAAGTTATTAGAAATGTTGCGAGGAATAAACGATTAAATTTCGATGACTATCCGTCAGTCCGTCTGTCAATCTGTGGGTCTGGCTGTCAACCTGTTGGTCTGTCTGTCAATCTGATGGTCTGTCTGTCAACTTGTTGGTCTGTCTATCAACCTGTTGGTCTGTCTGTCAACCCGTTGGTCTGTCTGTCAATCTGTTGGTCTGTCTGTCAACTTGTTAGTCTGTCAATCATTTTCTGCCGTTTAGCAATGCGCTGCTCGGAGAAGGTTCGCGCAGTTGATATAACCCGCGAACGAAGTGAGACAGGTGATAATGTTAACGTTCTGTATGTGTCTATATATGTATACATTTATAGGCTTTTCTCCCAAAAACTGCAAGAAAACATAGCGCAATCATCGCAATCTCTTACAGGTAGTCGGGTGGGTTGACCTAGAAGTGAAAAATGCCAATACTTCTGAGTCAGCACATTCATCCCCCTCCCCACCGCAGGTAAATGGTCTTACGCCATGAAGCGTTCCAGCTTTTTTATGCAGGTTAGCTTTCTCGTAAGAATATCACTACTTGCAACCTTTACTAATATTATTCACCATGGAAAATATTAGGTAAGGATGATTCACATGACAGCCTCCTGGTCCCACAAATGGCCACTTCTCATGGGTGTCAGAACGCAAATCCATTCAAATAGCAGGAGAGTGCACATATTCTGAGTTCTCGCTTACTTCAACTTTGGAGAGAGGCTTACCAATAACCTAACTAGTGCCTGACACTCTCTAAGCCTTGACGTTTAAGACTTAAGTGAGTCGATTTGTAGACACACCCAATTGTGCTGACAAGACCCCAACAAAGCATTAGGATGCTGAGTTAGCACATTAGTTGCTATATAAGGCCAACATAGTCATGTCAACCCATTTTATCAGCCGGTCCTCAGCACATGACAATCGTTTGTTCCTCACACGCACTGCTCGGGTAACTCCTTTTGAAAATTCCCAGCCATCATCCGATGTCTACAGGAGACATCAGATCATATCGAATAATCGTCTCAAAATCCCCGGCAGGTACTCTGCATACAACTAGTTCATTGTGATCTCGCAAGCACAGCGGTGTGTTTTCCTAATGATTGACTAAAACGAAAGCCGTAGCGCGCGCTGCCTCAGTAAGTGTTACTGGCAAAGTTTCGCATATCTTTGAATTAAAACTTGGAGCAAATCAGAGTGGAGGCAGCTGTGCACATCTCCGGTGTATAGCTGGCGCAGTCGGCACACATTCGTGGCACGCGTGGGAATCAAGACACTGTGATGTGTGCCTGCCCTTACACGCTTGGGTGAACTGCAGCTCGGTATCGTCCCCGCACATCCAATGCGAACAAAATAAGCTTTCCCAAGAGTTTTAAAGTGAAATAAGTATTTGGTATAAGCTTGAGGTAGCCATCAGCAGTGGCTGGCTACGAAGAAGACAGAACAGCTCAACTGAAGAAATAGTAATCAAAATACAGTATCTACATCGCACCGATCCTGCGTTTGTAATGTTAGACCGAGTGTTGGCGCTTAACCTTGATTTTACGATCGTATCGGCTTTTGCAACTTAAATTAGTGAAATATAGGCTGGTCATTATTTATAGATTCACATTAACACTCACCGATCAATCGTAGATATTATACTGTAAATATGTTTACACACCTTAGCTAGAGCAAGATTCATGAGGAGCACTTAAATTTTTTAAATCCAATATATAACATGCTGAATTTCCAAAACTGGAAATGCACAGCACATTATGAATTGCTCGTGCTTATGACTGAGTTTCCCCTAACGTTAAATAGTTCAAAATAGCGCTAAAAACTGACCAGGCTGATGGGCAGCTCTGGAGCCAGCGTTGGTAACCTCCAGCCTCCAGGTGCCCACGGCCTTCTCCCCCCAGTAATGTACGGTGAGGAAGGGCCAGTCGTCGAACTTTTCGGAGAGGATGTCGCGAGGTCGTTCGAATAGAAGGATCGATGGAGTACCTATAATGAAAAACGGGTTAGTACAAAAAAAACGGACCCATAGTGCACTTTCAATGTTTCAAACATAAAATCGACGCAAAAAAGCTATTTTCAATAAATACCTATGAATAAAATGTTTTAAGGAAGGTCTCCTGTTCTGATAGGGGACATGACCATCGTCAGCGCAACACTGATGAAAGCATGACAGTTGCGTTAATTAACCTAGTCTGCGCAGTGGGAGATTGCAATGGCAACTTCAGTTGAGCTCAAAGAGGCCGGATACCTTTCTTTTTTTTTTTTTTTTTTTGAGAATGTTTGAATGTTTGACAATTAGTTATGTAATTTTAGAAGAGCCACAAGCACAATCTCTGGACAAGGAAGGAAGCTCTGAAAACATACTAGGGAGATCCAATGATCGTGTCAGCAGCCGTGCGGCTGGACGAGGCGAAAAATTTCTGTCACTAGGGATACGACCATGAAAATTATACTATCAAACTCATACTACGAGACCCGCAAATCATCCACGCACGCAATAAACAGATAATGGAAGAAGAAACAAATACCCGTATAGACAATCATGCTTCAGTTAGTTTGTCTGTTTACATAATAGCCTTCTTTGACAGACGTTTGTTTAGGCCTTAGATTTCACCTTAAAATATGAAGAATAGGACACTAAAGCTATGAAGGAGCATCCACCCGAGTTGATATTGCAGGTTCTGGTCCCAATTTTATAACATTCTTCTGTCGAACTGCAGCAATAGTGGCCACGTATTGTTGAGACCTCTCTTGACTCAACTCTTTTCGTTCTGGTTCATCGATGAGAGTCCAGCGCTACAGTCTGCAGAGCTACATATGACATATTCTTCCTTTTTATCTAAAAGCCGCTCTTAACGAGAGCACATAATGCCAAACGTTCTTTACAACCCTTCCAATTACGTTAGCACTAGCACAGATCGGTTTGTACGTTCAAGTGTCAAAAATAATTATTTAAAGTTTAGCCGCCATTGCAGCTCTAGTAATATAATATGTACAAACACATAGTAAAAGTTACGAATATCTTTCTTAACTTCGGGTGAGCGCAAAATCGCAAACACCCAAATATTTACCGCGATACTCACAAACTGAAGGCTGTAGGGAACATTTTGGTCTAATTAGCCGGAACGCTGCACACATGCTGTACTCGTATGGATAGCGGCCTTCAGGGGTGGTACAGGATCCCACTGACTTCACTAAATACTACTGATAGCGCTGTTTCCGGTCATATAATATAGATTTTAGCATTGATGATAAAGTCAGTCTAGCTCTATCAGCCATTATGCACTTCATACCCATTCATCCTGCAGGGTGCAGACCTACACTTAACACTTATAATGCAATAAACCTGTTACATCAGCCTACGTCTCGCAATAATTTACATAGCCAATGCCACTCCATGATAATAGTTTGTAGTTCAAGTACTACATAACGTAAGCTTCTGCACTGCAAGATTCATGAATGAAATAAGCAAATGAGAAGACAATAGAGCCAGTACACTGGTCACGTGCTCGATATTCATAAAAAAATTATCGTAATTATCTGCTGAAATAATCAGAGGAGTAAAAAGCAGCATTTAGCGGCAGAAAACGTGAACATTACAACACCACAAGGTAGAATTAAAGTCAACTTGACCGACATCCAAATAGAAAATTCATATGCATTGGTTTGTGCTGCAGAAGAGTGCTCTTTGGGCCTTCGAGGGTGCACAATTGCAGTCGACCAAATATTCTCAACGCCACTGCGTCAGAGACGGTAGACTCATGGGACACTTGCCACCTCTCGATAGGGCCCATTTTTAATTAAAGTCAGTACCCCGGCAATGAAGAGTCATTGACAGAAACGCTGGCGCTGCACTTGTCCCGAGGGAAGCGATCGTGCGAATTGTAGCATTCAATCCACCTCTCACGTATTCTCTAGGGCATAAGATTGCAACGAAAACTAGTAATACGATACGACGAAATTAAGAAAGTAAGACTACTTAAACAATATAACGAATGTAGAGAGCAAGGAGAGAGCAGTGAAACTGGCCACACGAGAGCATTAAGATTTCATTATAGAGAAATTTGAGGTAAGAATTAAAACGTTAGTTGAATGTATTACTGCTTACATAAGAGACAATGCACGTCGACTTTATAACTTTATAACTTTAAAGTATTGGATACATTATTATTCAGTATTCTGCTATATACATTGACCAACTAGTAAAGGTACTGTATATTGCCAATAATAAGTTTTCCGGTTCAGTCAGTGACTTAAGCTCAGCTAGTTCATGCAATCTAGTGATTGACGCTGACATTTCCCAGATCGTATTCCTCGGAAACTGAAAAGTTCAGCCTTACTTTCCAAGCACAGAATAATCCTCAATGCTGCGTGCCAGGTATTCCTCCCTGTTAGGAGTTAGATACTCTGCTATGATATCGAGAAATAGAAGGGGCAGATGTTTTGATCATTAGTAAGCAATATCATGTTTAAACAATCTTCTACAAAACCAATAAGCACTTTGTATTTATATTTAGCAACACTGTTCACTTCAGGCTGAGTTTCAGAAAATGAGATTTCGATTTAATGTATTAAGAATTCGCGTAAGTCAATTCCTTTCATCTGCCCTGTACAAAACATGAAGACTAGAAGTCGCCACCAACCTGAGGGGGAGATCAACTTGATCTGAATGTTGCCGCGGGGAGCGAACCTGAGGGAGACCTTGGCCTGCACGTGCTCCAGGTAGCGCACCTCCCCGTTGGTGCCCGCGCAGCCTCCTGTGCTGATCTCCGAGCTGACGGACGCCCCGTGGGCTGTGCCGATCGTCCTGCGCACCAGTTAATACTAATAACAACAGTGATCATATAAAAACTCGCATACAATGAATACGCTTAACGAAATTTACTCTTTGCCCTAATTTTGAAAATTTGAAGATCTGGTAATGTGATGAACAGGAAAATAGTCAGTGCCGATAGCCAATTTTCCGAAGCCCTAGTCGTATTTCCTTTCACCTCTGGATGCCGAAGTGTTTAATGCAAGATAAATCCGTTGGTAGCGCTATGGGAGTCCGAGACTCGAACTCCAGTACTGCCGCACACGGAGCCGAGCCTTGGTCATTGAGTCACTTCAGGGGTTCTCAATGGCTATCAATCTAAAGACAGAGTATTATCGCTGGCTCACGTACAGCATAGGTCAGACCTGACAAGTGTTCAATAGAATGTAGATAACATAAGTCAAACTCGTGGTTTTTTGTCAACAAAATTTAAAAGATTGCCTCTGTAAGGCCGGGTTCACGCGTCATTCATATCAAGGCGTTAGTTCAGCCACTTGTCCGATTGCGTTGCTGTGCCCTAGAAATAGCAGAAAAGTGCATCTTGTTTCTGAGTTTTAATTCACTCTAAATTTGAAATGATATTTGTAACGTGCCTAGTGACACCTGCTGAGGAAACTGAATTGAAGGTTAAAATTTAAATAACTTCATAGGAACGGGTGGCTAAAAGCCTAGATTTCAGTAAAAAACAAAGGGCCAAGGTCACTGCTATAAAATGAATCATAGTGTAATTTCAGGAATTCATTAAAAGAACTAATAAAAATAAACGTAAATAATAAAAGTTAGCGTTTTTGGAATCAATCCCATCTTATGGCATACACAAAGTTGTGTTATCGACGACGCTGCAAAACTTTGAGAAGAGTGAATAAGTGAATGCGTTAAGATGAGTGACGTGTAAACTTGTCCTAAGAAGTCTTTGAGGACGACTCCTGAGAGACTATCAGTGACTGGGGGAAGCTTCACGAGCTTCACTGAGCACNTCACGAGTAGAAGCTTACATTGAGCCGAGATGAAAACGGCTTTAAATGAAAACTTAGGTGAACTTTATAAAATGTTTTAGGTGCAAGTATTACAAATATTTTTTTCGTATAAATTTTACTGCCTGTGCCAAGGAGATTATATTTTTCTCGTGTTTGTCTATCTCTTTGTTCGTCTGTTTATATGTCACCGAGATAACTAAAAAAGTTACCACCGGATCGTTATAAAATTTACAGGAATTGTTGGGCATATTAACTGTAACAGATGAAAGATTTTTGGTGAAGATCCATTTATCTATTTATTTTTCTGCTTATTTTTTAGTACCATAACTCACAAAGTTATGAACGGATTTTCATGGAATTCACATTAGTTGCTAGGTGTATTAGCAATAATAGATGGCCAAATTTTTGTGACGATCTGTTCGTTCGGTTGTCTATCGCTGTGTCCAATTTCATCCTTACTAGCGCACAATAACTCAAAAAGTTATAAATGAATTTTCATGAAATTTACAGGAATTGTTAGTAATGAATGTTGAGAGACATGGATGATTAAATTTTGGTGATCATCGGTTGGTCTGTTTGTGTGTTTGACTTATGTTTGTCATAATGTTTGTTAGCAGCACAACTCAAAAACTATGAAGAAATCTTCAAGAAAATTACATAAACTGTTATTACTGTCAAAAGACACAAATGATTAAATATTGGTGTTGCATAGAGCAAATTATACTTTAAAAGCTAATTTGAATTTTTCTTTACCGTTCTTTCTTCTTTTTCTTTTTTTTTCTCTAGTTCCCAATTGTTTCATGCTTAATACGGTATGCACTAATGTATAACAGCAATAAATACAGACTTCACGTATAGGTATACATGCAGGAGTGTTATGTATGCACACCAGACTTGAGTCTTGTCATCACGACGAGCCGGCGTTTCGTCAGACATATTCATGCAGTAAAGTACCGATCACTGGAATAGTAAACTGAAGTTCTTACAACAGTGAGTATCGTTTCGTTCGACATTCAGGCGGCAAGTATTATGTGTTCACAGGGTAGCCACGAATTATTCTGAGATTTTTCTTTGCAACTAGGGAGTTTGTTAGAAGCGCCTGGGGATCTCCTTAACCAACCATACAAAGATAACATCTTCTGCGACACAATATCTTTCAGCTGGTGGTCACTAACTAAATTAAAACAGAGTGCGTGAGTTAGGACACATCTAAGCTGAACACAAGGAGCACAAAATTATTATCTCACAGGCTGGCGGAGTTGATGGAGGTCTGGCACACGTGCTGAGGAGGTACCGTCGTCCACTGCTCTGCGAGCTCCACCATCTTACCGGCGTCCAGCAGCCCGTAGCCGAACTTGTGACTCACTGCAAGCCGAATTTTCGTAGGTAAATTTTGTTAATAAACCAATGAAGAACAATGACCTAGTTCATCAGCAAGTAAACCACTAAGAGCAGATGTACATTAATATACATATATGGAGTGACACTTCGACACGCTTCTCTATTGGGATAAGTCCAACTCGGTTCCATGTTCTGTTTGGACGCGGAATGTAGTTCTCTCTCTCTCCCACTAAGGAACATCATGCAGGTATGCAGACCACGAGATGCACTGAACCCAAGAGGGGCGAGTAGTGGAGCTTCACGGTTCATAAATGAGCTATGTACGGTGACCTCAGCAGCAGTCCCGCTGTTCTCATACCTTAGTTGTTCTCCATGGGTGGGAGAATATCTTATGGTAACTCGAAATAATTTCCTGAGATGCTAAGTATTGACTCAGTAAATGCGGACTGAAAAGTTACTTCAGATGTTGTAACTAAAGGAAGATAATTAACTTGTGCTTAACTTGATTAGTGTGAGGGAAGTAATGAGCAGCGAATAATCCGATATGGAGTAGAACAAATTTATAAGACGCACAGTAGTCTCTTTCGTGCATCTTGAATGCAAGATCAGGAAGACTTGTACCTCTTATTTACTTATATAAGGAGATACAGCAGCATGGATTAAAGCGAAGGGTGAAAAACACGACTATAAACCAATTATATTGGGGAAGCATACACACCAACTGTGACCTCCAATTACAATGATAGACTCGTGACCTTACCTTTCCTGCCGACACCGTTGGTGATCCAGCCGTCCTCGTGTGCCAGGGGCGCGACTCTGGAGGCGCGCACCACCAGGTGCTGCATGTCCCGCCACGTGAGGTCGGGGTTCGCCTCCAGCGCCAGCGCCACGATACCGGCCGCCAGGGGCGCTGAGGCGCTCGTGCCTGCACAGCGGGCGAGCATGAAAGGTATGTTCGATTCGCCCATGCCAATCGAAACGATCAGCTCAGTGTTGCTCTTGCTTATCTAGCGCTTTAGTTTTGAGCTTCAAACTGTACCCTAAGCAATATAATTAAGTCAGTTTTTCCACAGCCGCAAGCCTAATAAGTTTTTGTTCAACGCCAGAAACTGAAGCCAAAGGAGCGAAATGGAACGCTCAGGACTGAAGCTCAAGACAAATTAAAGCTTATCGGATTAAATTACAGCAATCAAAGGGAAAAAGCAGACACGTAGGTACATGTCTTAAACTTCAATGAAGCTCCCGTGCGTGGATGACTTTGGCCAGTGACGTAATGGTGCAGTTTCGACTTCCTGACCAACAGGCCGTTGGTTCTAATTCTGTAAGCAGGCAGCGGATCACGACAGGAAGGGCAGGAATCCTGACATTAGCTACGCAACGTCCAAGGCTGTAAGCAGAGGAGGGCGACATGCAGTGAGCTACAACTGATGGCACGTCCATTATAAATAACACGCATGTGGAAAATTTAGTTGCTGCACATTACTAATTTAGACCGATGGACAAACAGACACACGTATGGTGGACACGTATGCAGACAACTTTCCAGATTAAGTTGCACAATGTATATTTTCAACTCGGATAATATGTTTAGCGAAGTGTATCAAGGCGCAACATGACTAAAATGCCCATGAGGCAACATTCCTGAGTAAGTACATACTTTCCACATACCTTGACAATGTATTTACTTTCAACATAGCCTTAAGACTTAGAGTCAGCCCCAAATTGGAAATTTTAAGGCATTTATCCAATGTTATCCGATGTTGCTACTTATATACTCGAGTACATCTGCTAAATGCTGATGATATTTTCGAAGGCCCTCGGACAGCACCCAACTCGAAACGTCTACTAAACCTCATTTGCAATGCCAGAGAAAGTCGCTACGAAGTTACATTCTATTCGGTTGCTGATATTCTCCTTTTAGATTTCAAAAATTTACATCGTTATTATCCAACACGTGAGGTTCACGTATCATTATGAATAAATTGTGAACGAGTCCCTACGTAGGTAGGATAGGTCGCTGATGTCACACTCCTAATCTTGTAAAGGTAAGCATTCATATTTTGTTTTGCAAAGTAACCTGTACTTCACTAATGCAATACATGAAATTACAGTATAGTAGTTGACAGTACAGCTCTGCGGCAAGCGAGATGTCAACAATATTCATTAATTTGCACAAAATCTACTAAGAAAATTGAGAAAAGATGGAGGAAAAGTTAGAGCTGGTGTTAGCTTGAGGTGAACTAACTGTTACGACCGCACCATAAGATGTACAGGTATGCACGTCAGTAAGAGACATATGTCATAGGACCTACTTGTATGTAGAACACGTAACAGGACGTACCACGTATCATAGGTTTGTCACAGAACATACCCGTATGCTCGGTGGTACAGATGTGTCCAGGTCTGAGGCCACCGTCCATGTCAGCGGTGGCCACGCTGCGGTCCAGGCCGGGGGTGCCGCTGCTGTACGTGGATGTCAGGGTGGACGAGCACTCCTCCAGGTACCACGGCTTTATTCTGGCGCAGAAATGAACTTATCAGTTTACAATGTCGCAAGAGGAATTAGTTGTATAAAAAAATGTGCATTGCACAATAGCTACATGACAGAAGTGGGAAAAAATCTCTTAGTGTTACGTCATTGGTAAAATTAGTAACATCCATGAGCACAAATATGAAAAGACAAAAGAGCCTGTGTATTATAGAGTAAATAACAAAATCTTTTGCAAGTGTGGAGCTAATAGAGGTAGTAAATAA
>LQNS02278080.1:2249621-2270976 GCA_001587735.2 Parhyale hawaiensis | reverse complement strand
CGCCACACCAACGCCACACTGGTCGTTGTTGGCCACGGCAGCGACCTCCCCAGCGCACCTGGTGCCGTGGCGGTTGTCGCCGTTGTCGCGCGGCATCGGGTCAGGGTCGTTGTCATTGATGTCCGTGGACGCCAGCGGATCCTGCGTAAACATTTTTGAAACTTTGGGCTACAAATAAATCAAAAGCGTCTAGCTGGCAATACTGAAGTGATGGGTAAAATAGTAAGACGAGTTACACTTACGAAGTGTACACAATGCAAAATAGCAAAGTATTACAAGTATAAGGAGGAACGTAACTGACACTTTTTAACATACGTAAAAGTTTTAGTTTTTGGTTCGTGTTCAGACTCAGCACCAAAGATCCGTTTAGCTGCTAACAAAAACAATTGACCACCTCGATGACATACGGGCAGTGACTACAGTCTAATGAAGCTGGAGGCCGGTATATCTTCGAGCCAAGGGTGTCAATGCGTTTGAGTCATTAACACCAAAACTCCATGTAGCCACGATCAGGAGACGCACTTGAATTTCAAGTTACTTTCAAACGTTTTACCCGAAATGACATAGCCTACATCAGGTCATACAAAATCATCCTTATTCTCAATATAGAGCATTTGGGTGTCCCTGGTCGATGTGGCTGGATAGACTTGTCTTCCTAAGGTTGGCAACGGCAGACACTGGACAACTCTACAGATATAGAAACCCCTGTAATGCTGTTTTGTATACGTCAAAGGAGTACTATCGGACACAGTCGATCAGTAGGTGTTGCGTAGTGTTGGAGCAATGGGCCCAGGCGTCTGCGTAGCCCTCACCGAACCCTTACACTGCACATTTGAGGAGTCCACACCCTAAGGAGAAGGCACAGTCTTACGACTGAGAGTGAGAGATATACGCCGCAACTTACATAGTTGCGGGCGATGTCAGGATGGTTGTGTTGTATGCCATCGTCCAGGATACTGACGGTGACGCCCTTGCCTGTGTAGCCCTTCTGCCAGGCAGGGAGGACATTCATGTCGAAGCCACCATTCGCCCCCTTCTCCAGGTACCACTGCTGCCTGTACAGCGGGTCGGGGAAGCGGCGGCTGTCGAGAAAAGCACAAAGTCAGCACAGTGCGCAGTTACTCTGGGACAGAAGTGATCTTTATGGGCAGCAGTGACGGCTCGCATGTTAAGCAGTGGAACTGCAGCACCCGAAATAATGTGCAATTTTTTCACTCGTTAGCCTCTATCGGTAATATTGATACAATGAGCTTATTTGCATTGATAATAACCATAATACCTAATAATCGTCGAATTCCCAAAGAGATAGAGAGAAGCTATTTAGCATACACATTACCGAGTAACTTTTGACTGCTGCAAACAGTCAACCACTTTGTTCAACAGATTATTATATTCAGCCTTCAATGCTTTCGACATGCCAAATTATAAGACAGCATATTTTCGTAATAACAGAGTAGCAATTCGTTCAAATAAAGATATCAAACGGCGGCCATACTTGTGACACATCAATAATATTACCGTCCTAAATTATTAGGCAAGAGTGGGACAAACTGTTATCATGAGTCAAAAACGTGATTCACTTGAGATCACCAAAGTCTCAGACCTTGGGAAAGAAATGTGATACCGATAATATCAAACATATTAGAAAGAGATAATCGAACTGTACACAAATTTGTGAAGTCATCCGCTGTGCAGTCAAGAGCTGGCAAGGGTACTTCGAGGGTATATCCAGGCACATCATATCACATATGGCGAGGAACTTCTGACTTGTGAAGTTGTGAGCTACTTGAAACGGGGCTGACGAGTCATTAAATGTTCAGACGTTGAGGTAAGGAAGGTATATCAAAACCTATCAGGTATCGTTTGTTAAAACATGTAGATAAGAATGTAAGACATGTTACATGACTGTTAATCAACAAAATGAAGTTAAATGGGCAGAAGTCAAAATGAAGTTAGATTTTTCAAAGGCCCTCTTTAATGAAGCAGACCAAATGTGTGGAGTAAAGGATTAGTTCCAAATGCTAGAAATCGTCATCATTTAAGACGCCAACAACGGAAAGGTAGAGTTATGTTTTGGACTGGCAGCAATGCCCTTTTGAAAGACAATTTTAAGCCATGGTTGAAATAGAAAAAGTAAGTTTCATCAAAATGAACGTCGTTGTCCATGGTTAAGAGACATAAATGAAAAGCGTCTAGCTAGCGATGCTGAAGTAATGGGTAAAACTAGTAAGACGAGTTACATTTAGGAGGTGTACACAACGCAAAATAACAAAATATTATACAGGTATCTATAAGGTGGTTATCCACATGCATCACCTTTTTAATACACCTTCCCGTGCAGCTAAAGACTCTCATTGTTTACATGCCTCACGGACGATTTTCGCGCAGAGGCACATAAGGACTGCATATCCATTACTATAGGAACTTCATAATGTAATATTTACCTCCGCCAAGGAGGTTATGTTTTTGTCGTGTCTATATGTCTGTCTGGCTGTTTGTCTGTCACCAAGATTACTCAAAAAGTTATGAACTGATCTTTACGAAATTTAACAAGGATTGTTAGGGATGCTTACAGTAATAGATGATTAACTTTTGGGAAAATCATTTCATCTATTTGTTAGTTTGTCTACTTATTTTTTGCTAGTGCCATAACTCAAAAAGATATGAACGGACTTTCATGGAATTTACGTGAGTTGTTAAGCATATTACAAAGAGTAAATGACCAAATTTTTTGTCATAATCTATCGGTTCGTTTGTTTGTCACTATGTTGGATTTTATGCTTGTTAGCATAATAGGTAAGTTAAAAAGTTATTGATGGATCTTTATGAAAATTACAGGACTTGTTAGTAATGCTAAAAGACATAAATGATTAAATTTTGGCGATGAACGGTTGGTCCGTTTGACTTATGTTTGTCATAATGTTTGTTAGCAGCATAACTCAAAAAGTTATAAACGGAACTTCAGAAAAATCACAAAAAATGTTAATACTATCAAAAGGCACAAATGATTAGATTTTGGTGTTGATACGAAGAAAAACATTGTTTCAGAAAAAATTTGAAGTTTTTGTTACCGTTGCCTCCTTTGGCGGAGGTATGCGCTCTCAGAGTGCTCTCTAGTTCCATTATGAAATTGAAACATGTTATTAAGTTCATGATAAAAGTCGCTCATTTCATTGTTCGATATTGCATAAACAATATTTTATTATACCTTGCTACCTAAATAATAATACAGGCTAAATAGCATTAGAGATTTCTATTCACAGACTAGCCCGTGGATTGATCAAATGATCTGGTAAAAGACAAATATAATTGGCAGGATGTTAACGCAGTTGTATTTTGAATTCGTTTACATTCTTTACTTATATATTCTCAACCTTGCCACGTACAAAACTATGCAATGTATCAAATATCCATAACAAGTAGCTCGCTTAGCTCGACGTATACTAAGTAGTCATTTGTAGTGTTCAATATTCACAGTATGTCTTCCCTGCAGCGACAACGCTACGGCTGCTATCAGGAAATATATTTTGAAGCAAAAGTACGGTATTTCCTCAACAGGGTTCAAACAGGGAATGACATGAAGAACTGTCACAAAACGCGTATAAATCTTCAACAAACTAGCAAATGAAATCTTAACTGAAAGAATATGCGGGAAAACTGATTATTAGGGTGTATTGTACTTAAATCATTTTAATTGTGAGAACAGAGAACGCGGCACACAAAATTCTGGTGGTGTCGACGGTCTACACAATTATAGTACAAAGATTCATGCCACCTATAAGTACATACTGTACATTCACACCCAATGAATGGGACCGTGCTTGGAAAAGCAGGTCCTCGTCTCGATGACTATCATACGAGAAGTGCAGCTCCTACTTTGGATACGGTACACATTTTCATTCTACAACACTGGAGCTGATTTCTATACTCCACATCTTCTCGCCATTTCCCACATCATTATCTTTGCACACGCTTAATTAGTTCTTTCTCCTGTTGCAGCACACTTCAAAATAATCCTTTGCCCACACCCACAAACTGAGGCCGGGCGAAGGCTCCAATTGTATGTAAATGTATGCGGAATATCCTTTCTAATGTTTTTTAGAGATAGAGTCTGTGATTGGAGGAGCCTCGTTGTTTCCAGCTTTTGGAATGGGCGTAGGGCTAGAAATCATAGCATGCTTGTAAGTGCAAGAGTATCATCTAAGTAATACCTTCAGAAACCTTTAGTGTCCAGAGTGTAGAATCTATAACTAGCGCTCGCTCTCGTAAGACTAGTTCACATCATACCTACCTCGCAGTTATCGAGCCGTCATCAAGAAAAGGCTAGAATTCCATCTACATGCAGTATAAAATACATTCTAAAACTGCTGGAAAGTAAGGGTAGTCCATTGAAGCCTTTAACCATTTATCGAGCAAGAGATCACATAATGTTACTTCCACCGTTTCTTCGAAGAGGTTTTCAGCCAAGCGGTAGCTACATGGTTAAAGCCTGAGGAGCTCTACTCGTACATACGAAGCCTTACAGTCCGGCCGTACCTATCGCTCCGGCCAGTGCGGTCAGGGGAGCCAAAGAAGCCAAGGCTACGGAATGTGTTGAGACTGAAGAGTTGCCGCTGGACGCGGCTGTCGCTCGCAGTCTGGCCATCGGAAGGCTCCTCCACTGGCAGGGGTGCCCTCTTCACACGCTTCAGTTCCACTTGCTGCTCCACCCACTCCACCTGCAGCACAACACGTCACTTTTAGGGTGTGCTCAATTGGTCCACTTCTATTTAACTGATTAGTCCTAACTTGACCGAAACTTGAGCCGTTAATGTTGGATTCAAAACTTCAATTAAGAATTTCAAGCCTTAGAGTAGATCTTGTCAACAGAATCAATGGGCCCATCAAACACACCCCGAGTATGGTGCAACAAAAATTCTTCTCCGGCGATACTAGATATTAATAACTAAAAAGTAGCACAATGTTGAATATTAGTCTAGTCAATGCGTCATACATGAAACAGAAAAAAAAATTTAGAGGAAGTAGAGTTTGGAAGTAGAGTTTCTACTCTCAACAGATAAATTTCCTTTCTTATAACGTACAATGCATTATGTTCATGTGTGATGAACAACTATGTTACAGGCTGCAAAATTTTTTTCAAACGAAGTTGCAATACTAAAGGAAAGGCGACGCAAGGAAGTGTTCACAATTCAACACTATCTACTCTTGAGCATAGAGAGCACTACACTTTTAATAATTGCAAACACTTCTTTCAGCCTTGCATTTCATCTGAGTATTCAACTCAACACTAGAGTCCCAATAGTTATCGTGTACGAAAAGAAAATTGTTATTTGCTGCACAACTACCCTGCCGTCAAGAATGTCGGCACTGGTTTCTGCGATGAACCTTTTCATTGTTCTCGCTTTGGTACGGGTTTTGCAGCAAAAGATGGCTCACACCTATAGGCTCCGTCTTCCATTAACTCAGTGAAATTTGGGCCACCATGAGGTTGGGAAAAGACAATTTCCTCCTGCAAGAAAAATCGCTAATTTTCTTTTTTAATTTTAACGGTTTGAAGGTCAAAGAGCACCAAGAAAATGGAATGGTGTGTTGTCATCACGAAGTAGCTGGGCTACAGCAACCTGAGAAAGGTTGCCGTAACCCGAAATGAGGTGGAAATCGAAGTAAGTGAACTGATTTCGATTTTTTTCAATTGGAAAGTTGGTAGGTAGTAGACGGACCAACAGCCCCATTGCCAGAAAGCAGCCGGAACTCACGATCAGGCCCTGTATGGGCCAGTGCCGTTGTACCAAAAGTTATATACAGTAGATATATAAGGAAAAGAGAATAAAAACCTACCAAGGAGGAAGTCGATCGTGCAAGCACGAACAGTAGTAGCAGATTGGTGGGGACACTTCGACGTTAGGTTAGCTGGGACATGGAAGGTTAATGGATCAGGTTGGCCTATATATTGTACAAGCTGGTAAATCTTGCATGAATAGTGCATTACTGCCAGTGTCTATCATCACTGCCATCATTTTTGACGGTTGGGTATTTATCTGTTATTTTATCTGCCCATCTGCTGCCACACTTGAAGAAAATTATTCGATAAAAATGTCATTAAACCCAGTTGAAGAAAATGACAATTCTGTCTCGATGCGTTGAAAACTGATAGGCGAAAAAGACCGGGTTGCAAACAGTGGCAAAACTTCACAAATTTCAGCGTTGAATGTTCGTACTTTGTCAGTTCTGTTCAAGGAGGTTGTAATGGGAGGAAACAGCTTAACACTCTTTTGGCGAATGCACGCTTGGCGAAATCACGTGACAGGAGCTTGCAGTTTAGGCCCCCTAAACTGGCTGAACTGCTCTCATGTAGTGGGCCGAAGGCCGTGGTCAGCACATGTACTAAAGAAGACACAAGCAGGCAGTTGTTCAATATATTTGCAAGAAAATTGTGTCTGGAGATTGATATCACAGTGCTCGCTTTGTTACTTTAATCATGAGTTGGTATACAGGATACTAGTTTCATCTCCATACCTCCATCTGCTCGAAATTTCGAAGCTGATATGGCTATTAAACTCTGAACTCAGGATTCTTTTCTATACGCTATACGAACTCCGTGAGGCAATGCAAAGCTCCGATTGGAACGCCACTCAGCCAGTTCAAGGCAAAAAGTTTACTCGAAACGCTCCGGTAGGGTAAATAGAGAGGGTGCATTCCTCCCTTAATAACCTCTTTGGTTTGATGTCCAAGCATCGAAGACATCTGAAGTAATTTTTAGCAATCTCATGGATTCTGAATTTTTCATTTTTCCCACATCAGAACTTTCTTAGCTTCGAGCTCACGATTCGTAAGTGGAGCCGATGATCAATGAAGTAAAACTTTTAATTTTTACAGAGCAGCAAAACAAATCAGAGGAACGAAAAGGAAAAGGGATTGCGTACAGTACTTATTATTTCCATATAGTTTTCTTCCCTTTGGCGAAACAGTCTTTTGCCGGTCCGAAAATTTTCGACAGAAGTTTGATCTCTGTGTATCAGCGATACGAACCTACTGCTTACGTTTTGAGTGATGCTTGACTTACTGTTAAGAAGATATTTATTTGTATGTTGTTGAAGACTCGGAGTAAGTATAGAGGGAGACGACATGATCGAAATTTTGCACGGCGGTCTGCGGGCCACTTCATGGTGCGAGCTGGCTGGATATTGCTGTCTGATTTGCACGCTGGCTGGCTGGAATGGGTGGCGTAGATGCAATCTGAGATTTCTTTTAGCTGTAAAGCAGTAGACTCGTGCTCTTCTTCATTTGCATTAGCTGAAAACACCGTCCACGTGAGAAAGACTTCAGATATTCAGTTTTCGGTACGCTAGAGCTATATGGCCTTCGATTACCAAAGTACAACACTCCATACATATTCATCCGTTGCTGATCCCCGAACGATAATTGTTTGTTAGCAGGTGCCGCCAACCCACTCACGCTTGTCCAAATGGCTGCTGATCGGGTGCTGGCCGAGCCATTGAGTGTAACTAAACTGACCACGAGAACAGAGCTCATCAGAACGCCGCTTTAGAAGGCTGCCATGAAACAGCCCCCGCGCACCCATTTTTGGTCCCACTGCCGAGGACTTAGGTCGTCTCCCTCTATACTTCGAGGTTGAAGAGAAGAAATTGATTGAGCTCATAAGCAGAATTGAAACCGAATGCGCTGATTTCTTTTGCACATTTACGTCGAGAGTTTTAGGGCATCATCCACTATACTATAAATCACAGTTTGTTGATTGTTCGGTTGGTTGGATGATAAGTTGGTTGGCGTCACGGAGGCAATATAAGGAATATAAGGAGGAGTGCACCCTCTGTATTTACCTAACGGGAGCGTTTCAAGTAAACATTTCCTCTGAACTGGCTGAGTGGCGTTTCCGATCGGAGAGCGGCATTACCTCCAAGGAACTTCTATAGAGAGGAGGGAGCCAGGAGCCTAGGCCGTGAAGCTCAAGAGTCTCCTATGTCTGCAGCCAATCGCATATCAGTAACTCGGTATGTCTGCTGCTCCCCCATGAAATTCACTGCTCCCCCATCACTTAAACCAATGAAATACGTGAATGCGTCTCACAGCCATAAGAGATGTGGTTGATTCGCTGGCAAATCTATGAATGAGCCGCAGGGCTCCCTCCTCATTTATTGAAGCTCCTTGATTACCTCACAGAACCAATATAAAAAGAAGTCCTGGCTTCAGAGTTTTATGACCATTAACCATCTACGAAACTTCGAGCAGTTGGAGCTATATAGATGAAACTTGTATCCTGTATGCGAACTTATGATGAAAGTAACAAAGTGAGCATTGTGACATCACTATTCAGGTATAAACTTCTTGAAAAAATAATGAAAACTGCCTGTCTGTGTCTTCCTTATGTGCTCACCACGCCCCTCGGCTCACTGAGAGCAGTTCAGCCAGTTTAGGGGTCCAAACGCCAGCTCCCGACATCTGACTCGGCCATTTGTGTTCTCGCCGAAACAGAGCTGAGGCTCTCTCCTCCCATTACAACCTCCTTGGTTGGCGTGTCCGTCTCATGGATTTGCTAATAGAGAGGAGCGCACCATCTCTATTCATCCTACGGGAGCGTTGCGTGTAAACTTTTCCCTTAAACTGGCTGAATGGCTTATCCGGTCGAAGAGCGGCATTGCCACACGCAGCCTATATAGGAAGGAGTCCTGAGCTCAATTTTTTAAAGCCATTAACCATCGACGAAATTCCGAGCGGATGGAAGTATGTAAAGGAAACTTGTATCCTATATACCATCTGGTGATGAAAGTAACAGGGTGAGCACTGGGATATAAATCTTCAGACACGATTGTCTTCACAAAAATATTGAAGAATTGCCTGTCAGTTAGAAGAAATTAATATACACAACTGGTGACGGTGAAGTCGGTGAAATTCCTGAGGTTTGCGGTCGAAGCTAGTGCACTGTTTCGGTTCACAAATGAGCGGGTCTCTCACGAACCCGAACGAGGAGGGTAATCTTCGAGGAACGTCTGTCCCAGTCTGAAATACCAGATAGAAAATTCGTCTACTAAAAGGCAACAGCCGTTGCAGATGATGGCAAAAGTAAGGGCGCCTCAAAATTGGACGCACTTATGGTTTTACCCTATTTAATGCGCTGTTAAAGCATATAATCTTCAGGGGTCGTCTTTTGCTGCAATTCCTTCAATTTATAGAATTTCGTTTTTAATCTGTATCGCGTTGATAGTTTTTCTTTCACTAAAATTTTTTATTAGCAGTTAAAACTTTACACTGTGCAGAAAACATAGATTTTCACTTCAAATTGCCGTCAAATTTCGCTTCTGTCGCGGTCATTGCTGGCATTCACAATGCGCTAATGAAAATTTCCAGGTGCTGGCATGCCCTTGCGATAATGCCGGCAATCCCCTGCAGGAGCGCCGCTATACTCAGCGCGTAATATCAACAGCTACACTGGCACATAAAGCTGAGCGTGCATCGTATAGCTACAGAATGTTGCGAGTTAACAAAAGAGAAGAGCTTGCAGCGCGTGCACACAGAGAACTTTATACTGGTAAATCTCCGATGATGTTAATTCAATGTGCGACGATAAGACAATGCGCCAAACAAAACGTTGAAGTAGAGGCTATTGTTGTTATACGCTACTGTAAGCAATACCGTGAAGCAACGTGACTTGGCTGCACCGCTACTACGCAACTGTGCCTAGGATATGTATTAATCCACTTCACTGTATTACCATTTCGGTTCTATGTGGTTTCGATAAGATGCACCCTAAAATGCAAAATATAGTAGAGAAGATGAATGTTGAGAGGAACGTTAAAAAATGTAAGCGAATGAGTTTGTGAGAGAACTTTCAAGTGCCACGAAAGGTTCAAGAGAAAGGACGTACGCAAGTAAAGCTTATAGAACAATAAAATTGCCAATATGTGGCACTAACAAGAGTATAGAAATGAATAGTAAATTTTGTTTCGTTGAAAAGCAACCAGAGTATAAAAGCGTTTGCCATTGCACAAAACCGAACCACATTTCCTGGTTAGTTTGGGCGTAAGATGAGAGATTGAAGGGAATCCTCCTCGATCAGTGGGGACATCATGAGATGCGAAACTGGATTTTTGTGCAATAAAGGGATATCATTCGAAACTGTGAGCAGTAATGCGGACTTGTGGCAGCCAGTAAATTAACTAAGGAATTGTTTTTATCTTGAGAGCCCATTACTTGCACGGCGCAATAGAGCATCATTTTGAAGCTCTCTCCAAAAGAGATATTGGCACGAACGGGTTTTGGAAGAAATTAAACATATCAGTTATTTCGGTCATTAATTACTAAGGCTGAGACGCTGTTGCTGACACAGCAGTGAGAAGGGTTCGGAAGTGCCACATTACAACTTACGTAAATGTAAACAATTGGCAGAGGACACACCACTAACTAGAGCACTCTGAGAGCGCATACCTCCGCCAAGCGACGCAACGGTAGCAAAAAATTCAAATTGGCTCTGAAACCATAATTTTCTTTGTATAAACTCTAAAATCTAATCATTCGTGCCTTTTAATAGTAATAATAGCTTGTGTAATTTTCTTGAAAATCCGTTTCTTTACTTTTTGAGTTATACTGCTAACAAACGTTATGACAAACATGAGTCAAACATACAAACGAACTAACGGATCTGCACCAAAATTTAATCATTTATGTCTTTCAACATTACTAACAACTCCTATGAATTTTATAAAGATCCATTCATTATTTTTTGAGTTATTGTGCTAACAAGCATGAAATTAAAAACAGTGAAAAACAAACGAACGAACAAACGGATCATTACCAAAATTTGATCATTTACTCTTTGTTATATACCTAACAACTCCTGGTAATTGCAAAAAAAATCCATTCATAACATTTTGAGTCATGGCATTAAGAAAAATGAGACAGACAGACAAACATGACGAAAACATAACCTCCTTGGCGGAGGAAATTATTAACCGCGAGCGAAACGAAGAGCGGTGATGATGTTTCCGTTGAAGATTTAAGTATATTTGTTTACATAGTTGCGTGTGCACCCAAAAAGACGGGATGGAATTGTGCACTATTCATGATTTTTTTTTTTTTTTTTTTGCAGCAAGTCAGGTGGGTTGATCTAGATCAAGTGAAAAACGCAATAAAAGTTAGCTGGCCATCATAAATGACGGCGCTGAATTCCCCCCCCCCCACCGCGGGCGATGGTCTTACACCATGAGGCATTTTATTTGCAGGATGTATTGAAACTGCAAGAACAGGGTTGGACATTTCGCATGACGAAGGTAGAAACCTAATAGGGCATTGCTGCTGAATTGACTGGTGAACGGTTCTAGACTTGGAACACAATTGTGCCAAACTATCTTCTACGCGGTGATTATGTTGGAGGTAGTGAGCATCATGGTGTCATAGAGCACATTCAACATGTTCAGGTAAAACACCCAGCCCCTGAGATTGATCATAATGAACTTTCTGCTAGCAAAAGCAAACCACCGCCTCCTGGCTGCGACTCGCACAAAAAAAAAATTAGTAAAATATGGAATATGGAAGCATTAACTAAGAGGCAGATGGAGAGAAACTTAGGCACAGCTAAAACAGATCCTTTCATATTTAATAACTGATTGACAGCCGACTCATGAGATCTTACAGCAGAAATTAAACTTAGCACCAAGATATAAAACTCTATTCCCATTACCTCCGCCCAGGAGGTTATCTTTTCGTCGGATTTGTCTGTCTGTGACTGTCTCTTCTTCCGTCTGTCATCAAAATAACTCAAAAAGTTACAGACCGATTTTGACGAAATTCACAGGGATTGTTAGATATGTTAAGAGAAACTGATAACTAACTTTTGGTGAAGATCCGTCCATCCGTTTGTTTGTTTGTCTGCCTCATTTCTCTCAATGCTATAACTCACAAAGTTGTGGACGGAATATTATAAAATTCACAGGAGTTGTTATTTATGTTATGAAGAGTTAATAACCAAATTTTTGTAACGATCCGTTGGTTTGTTCGTTCGTTCGTCACTGTTTTTAATTTTATGCTTCTTAGTACGATAACTAAAAAAAATAATGAATGGATCCTTATGAAATTTTTCTGAGTTGTTAGTAATGTTAAAAGGCATAAATGATTAAATTTTGGTGCAGATCGGTTTGTTCGTTTGTATGTTTGACTCATGTTTGTCATAATGCTTGTTAGCAGCATACTCAAAAAGTTATAAGCGGATCTTAAAAAAAAATTACTGAAGCTGTTAGCACTATTAAAAAGCACAAATAATTAGATTTTGATGTTGATGCAAAGAAAATCATAGTATAAGAACCAATTTTAAGTCTTCGTAACCGTTACCTTGCTTGGGGGAGGTATGAGCTCTCAGAGTGCTCTAGTTTCAAATTTATTTACCAAATGTAAAATTACATTTTGTTGCCAAAATCTTTTGTAATATTTTATCCTTTATAATACTGTTTGTTTATTAACTACCTTCGCCAAGGAGGTTATGTTTTCATCGGGTTTGTCTGTCTATCTTCCTGTCTGTCACCAAGATAACTAAAAAAGTTATGGACGGATTTTGACGAAACTTACAGGGATTATTTGGTATGTTAGGAGGAACGTATGATTAACTTTTGGTGAAGATCCGTCCATTCGTTTGTATGCTTGCCTCATTTTTCTCAATGCCATTACTCAAAAAGTTAAGGACGGATTTTTAGGAAATTCACATGAGTTGTTAGGTATATCACGAAGATTAAATGACCAAATTTTTGTGATGATCAGCTCGTTTGTTCGTGTGTTTGTCGCTGGTTTGATTTATGCTTGTTAGCGCAATAACTCAGAAAGTTTTGAATGGATCTTTATGAAATATACATGAGTTGTTAGCAATGTTAATAAATATAAATGATTAAATTTTTGTGAAGATCGGTTGGTTGGTTTGTTTGTATGTTTGACCTATGTTTGTTATAATGTTTGTTTGCAGCCTAACTCAAAAAGTTATAAACGGATCTTCAAAAAAATTGTGGAAACCGTTAATAGTATCAAAAGCCACAAATTAATAGGTTTTGGAGTTGATACGAAGAAAATCATGGTTTTAGAGTCAATTGAATTTTCCGTTACCGTTGCTTTACTTCGCGGAGGTAGGTATGCGCTCTCAGAGTGCTCTAGCTTTGAAATATTTCAACACTACAAATACTAACATATCTTTTTACGGAGATGAGACAATGAAACATTTTTACTCTCATCCACATTTGTATAACAGTAATCCATGAAACAACAAGAATTGCATTTTTCTTTCGTTGTGTTCTAAAGAAAATGTACATTTGGCTTACGTGACTCAGGACTCGCGCTGTAGTGGAGATCTATCAGGTAATAAAGCCAGTCAAGCAATTAAACAAAACGCGTCTTAACTCTTAGGGCTCAAAGACCTAGTTAGGCATACCACAGTTTAGTTTAACATCAATTTGAGGTTGGAAGTGGAATTTTATTTATTTTTACGGCTGGCCTGACAGTTACACAGTGTTTATATACTTAGGCTATGTGTGCTATATGCTTATGATAAGAATATTCAGGATTGAAGCAGATCATGCAAACAAGATTATCAGAGTTTTATAGGTACGGTAGATAGATTTTGTGGTCGGACAGGATAAAAAATATAGTTCGTCAAAAACAATGATATGAAGTATGGAGAGCTTTGTGCATGCAAAACACCCAAAAATACCAACGAGCTCGAAACGACTAGCGAAGAAGGATGAACCCCAAATTTCACATGAGCCAAGTTAAAAATTATAGCAAGAAAGGGTTTACAACGGATAATTCGTTATGAAAGCCTGTTTGGAATGAATATTTGTTAATTACCTCCGACAAGGAGATTATGTTTTCGTCGGGTTTGTCTGTCTCTCAGCCTTTCTGTTTGTCTCTCTGTCTGTTTTTCTGTCTGTCATCAAGATAACTCAAAAGGTTATAGACGGATTTTGATGAAACTTACATGATTTATTAGGTATATCACGAAGAGTAAATGACCAAATTTTTGTTATGATCCATTTGTTCGTTCGTTTGTCACTGTTTTCAATTTTATGCTTGTTAGCACAATAACTCAAAAACTAATGAATGGATCTTTATGGAATTTATGGGAGTTGTTAGTAATGTTAAAGACATAAATGATTAAATTTTGGTGCAGATCGGTTGGTTCGTTTGTATGTTTGACTCATGTTTGTTAGCAGCATAACTAAAAAAGTTATGAACTGATCTTCAAAAAATTACTGAAGTTGTTAACACTCTTCAAGAGCACAAATGATTAGATTTTGGTGTTGATACATAGAAAATCATGGTCTAAGTACCAATTTTAATTTTCTGTAACTGTTGCCTTGCTTGGCGGAGGTACCTATGCGCTCTAAGAGTGCTATAGTTTCATGTGTTTTAATATTGTTAGCTAATTCATTACTGCGTTGATGCATGTCTAAAATTTTGTGATCTTTTCTCATCCACATAGTTGAAGTGTGTGCAAATTTCATTGCCCTGACAAAACTAGCACTTGAAAATATCGGACAAGATGCCACGTTAACGTCGGGCTGCGAAGACTTTCTAGAGACACTATACAGCGAAGTCTCTGACTCAGGCCTTATCTGGGTACGTGTGAGATCTCCTTTTTCTGCGCATGGTATGGCTAGAATTGATTTTGTTAGCAAACACGTTATCGTAGAGCCTCCCATCTCATGTGCCCCAACTGTAGGCTCTCTAAGCCGTGTTAGATGCTATGCTTACTTCGACGACGGGCGCCTCTGGGACAGGCAGACATATCTGTGTACAACTCGAACCACCGCGAGTGGATTTTCCAACTGGAGTGTGTGAGCAAGTATATTTAACCTTTACCTTTACTTCCTCTTGCACGAGCACAAAGGTAAAACCTCGACTCATGACCGGCGGGTGTTTTTGATGGGTCGGGCCGCATGGCCTCCGGGTGCCGGGGGAATTCCCCAAAGGTTACAGGGCGTATGCTCCAATGCATGTATTTCGCTGCGCATTAGCGAGGTGGGCACAATGCCAGGGACGACACGCTGGTTCATACAGTACGCACGACACATACACGCAGTGAGCAGGAGTGAATGTCCTGGGAGTGTTATCAGCGGGACCGCCACTGCACGCATGCACCAGGCCGGCAGTAGGACCTAGTTATCAGTGACACAGCAAGCTATGCCACACTACGACCACGTTTACTGTGTGCCATATGTGCAAAATATATTAGACCCAGGCTTTGTAGCGAGACGTAGGTAGTGCGCCAAGCTGCGATACTCTGCGCACCATATCAACAGGATCTTGCACGCACTAGAGGCAAGAAAATTCTAAGGCAGCTCAAAGACTGACTAGTACGGTACGAGAAAAATCAAGCAACTCGTAAAACCCGATCAAACACTTGCGTAGCATATTGTACACCACACATGGTGATTCAGTATTTAACTAGCTACAGTAGACTTCACGTCATGTCTGTTAAAATAGATAGCGCATCATGTTTATCCCTCCTAGCACGATAAGTCTTACATCACACATCTATTGAAACTGGGCGGACTTCATGTCTGCCGACGCCCAATATCACAAGACACTGACTGTTGACTGCGCTGATCAGGATTAACGCTAAAGCCTTCACACCACAGCTAGCGATTATCAGTGCTCGGTACTGAAGGCATGTTTGGTGGTGACCTTCGTATATCCCAGTTTACACACTCATAGCTGCAGTGGACCCGCGGAGTTCTGGGAAGCTCACGAACGTAAAACTGTCTATCGAGAGTTTTGTACTACCCCTCGGAATGATTACCAGTCACATGATCTTAGTTTTAGTGACATATCCAGGGGCTTATCGAAAAGTTGGGCTAATTACTAAGCCGCTCTCTTTCCCTTTCAGTTGTCGATATGTTCGCCATATATTTTCTCCTGTGTTTTGGGTTGTTCCTGTGTATTCTTTTGCGTAAGCCCCGTCAATGCAGCGAATGTGCTGCGGGCGTCAGCTGCGTCGATGCGTTTGTCAAGCGAATACAACACTATTTCGTGCACTGCCTTTTACCGCATGGTTACGTCAACTTCCCGGAACGTCACGTAAGGCAGCTGCAGGGCATAATATGCGCCGCATGTCCAGGAGGCGCGACTATGTGGCGGGGGTATGCAGAGCACGTTTCTGGTCCAGCTCTTCAGCAAGCAACGGATATGAAACGAGTACAGTTTATCGTTTCAGGTATATGTGGGTCATGCCTAACATAGGCATTATAGGAAAGAGTGGGAATCTCTTCTCACAGACACCCTGACGCCACTGATATCTCATACGTCACTCGCTGTATGAACGACAAGCTATGCTCAGTACTACACAAAAAAATCGAAATTTCATGATAATATTTCGCGGACTCAGCAGCGTCGAAAATAAAACCCACCGAAATATTTACGGAAGCGCGTGGTAAGTTCCACAAAAACAACAGAACTCGTTCTTTACCGCTTAGGAAGAGCCAAGTACATATCACGAAAAGTGTTTTTGAGCTTCATGAGGACTTTGCGGGCCAATCTTCAACTTATTTTTCGTGAAATAGGCTTCGTCAATATGGCTTTGTTTACTGCCAGTTTGCAGAACACTAGACAAAGCACAGGTGTCAAGAAGACACTTTTTTTTCAATCTTAAGCGAGTCATCAGCTTGGATGGTCTGCTTATAGCCAATTATTTCTTGTTTTCTTTTTCAGACCAGTCCTTCGTAAAAGTTTTGTATGACTGGGAAAACAGAGGCAGAATCAAGACGAATAGAATTTAATTTCTGTTGTTGGTGCGAGTCGCTTGTTTTCTGCTCAGAGCAATGACAGCAACAATGAGGATCATACCGTATCACATATTCTCTTTCTGTGAAAAAAATTCAAGAAGTTCTCAATAAATTTTGCGCAGAAATACAATTTTCTCCTAAAGTTGTCGAGTGTCCTGGATAGTAACAGTTATCTATTGCTTGCGATAACTAGCATGATTTTGCGAAAACCGAATGACTGCGGCAACTGGTTCCAGGCTTTACTTATTTGAATAATACCAATTTAGAAAAAATCGTTCCACGTGCAGGTAAACACCACCAAAGATGAAAACTGTAGATTTCACCTCGTTCAAACGCACAACAAGTCGCACTCACCACATTAGACAGCAAACGGATAGTTCGTTTGGAACTTGCTGCAGTCAAGGATATTCGGCGATAAACCCGAATCAAGAAAATAAATAATTTCCCTATCAAAGATATTCAAAATTGAACTTAAGGTGAAACAACTACACCCAGGTGAAACTGTGTCATATTTTGTGCAGTGATGCATTTCTTCGATCCTCCTAGAATTTGAAATATAGGCAATTTTTCGTATTCCTTATTATTAGAACAGCTTCGTAAATTTCTAGAGCCTAAGCAGGCCATAACACAGAGGCTTTTGGGTAGTTATCTGCTTTAAATATGCAACAGGACGCTGCTATCCTCTTCAACGTACCGAAAATTTGACTTTCGACAAAATAAAAACTCGTCACCACCCCTAATAGAAGGGCCAGCCACTCTATTCAAGAATTGTTGCATTAGTTTAGCTTTTGAGGTGACAAACTTCTGTAGCAGACACAGGTCTTGCCTCTCGCTGCAGGCAGGAACGAGCGGGTATACTCGATAGCTAACTGGAAGGATTTATGATGTACGCATCCCAAGCAGAAATGGTGGAAACGCCGTGGCGACAAAATATTCTTATAGCTTCACCGTACGGGTGCAGCCGCAGCATATTCGAAACGCCACTGATATCAAAATTATAGAGTTTAAAAATTTGCTAGATTCTCATTTAAGAAGAATACCAAATTGACCAGCGGTCAGAGGTTACGTGCACTGTAGAGATAATTCGCTACTAGCTCTGTCTTTGGTCGATAACCGCGGTCCTATAGCAGACACCCAGCATCGTGACTCCACACGTAGGGGATGTGCGGAACGTCACCTGGACTTCCTTCGAAGAGCCACAAGGTACAGAAGGTACTGTAGCTGTCTGGTATATATTTACCGAGTGCTTATGACAGCTCATTCTGCTCCGATAAAATCTATATTAATTACGTGGTATTACGGAGAGATGACGTCATAATGCTGCGAAAGCTGCTCGTTATCGATAAACGCGAACTTGAACGATTCGTACAGGCATTTGGCACCGAAATAACGAGAATCCTACTTACCACTTCGTGAACGTTTGATAACTTTTTTTCGGACCTTTATAGCTTATCTGTAGCCTAAGGCCTAAAATAGAACGGTAAAACTACACGGAAAATTGCGTTTGTAATATTATTAAACAAATGAAAGACAGTAATTGCTAATCGATTCGTATTGCTTTACAGTACCATATACGCCGTCGAAAAATCGATCATTCTAAATAAATAATTTTTTTTTTCGGGCACACAATCCCCGTGGCGTCATATTCGGTAGCCCAACTTTCAAACTTCACCCGCAAAAAGATCTCTCTCAATTACGGGTGCATTTTCTCTCGTTACGCCGCCTGTGGAGAGGGCCCGAGGGCACCCAACTGCAAATTTTACCAGGCAGTGAGGCGTGTCCGGAGAGCTATAATTTCTCGTTCCTATTACCTCCTTGGAATTAATTATGCCACAGCTTGAACTGTTAATACCGAAGTTACCGTGTAGTGACTGGATTACAACATGTCACATGGAAAAAAAGGACCGTATCGGCATGCATACAGTTGTGCACCCTGGGGCAAAGAGGGAAACTTGTTGGGCGAGTATAACCGAAGACAGCAGTTGCTGGAGAGCAGTAGAGTTTTTATTGGCCAAATGCCAGTGCGCTCAAGACACCATAGGATGACAGTGACTGTTACAGGCTTTTTCAACTAACAGGCAGATCGTAGGGAGGAATTGTTACAGCCTCTAGGCCAATTATTGTGAGAAATTTATAATTAAAACTCTTTTATTAAAAAAATACTTTTATCTAGATAAAACATATTGTCCCGTGAGAAAAAATAAACTAAAAATAGACGTCTGTCTTATTAGAGAGAGTCACTGAAAGAAATAAATATTCGCAGAGTGCTGTACTATTCTAAGAAAAATGGAATGTTTTCTGGTTGAATAGGAAAAAGCGTATATAAATATATATTTAGGCCTAAATATCTGCTGTAACCAGGATTGCAGAATCGCATTATTGAGTCGGAGTCAGCCCTTTCGGAGGAAAGTAGTTGCACTCGTACACTAAGGAAGCAAAGAGCGTAATGGGAAGCCTCACGTGAAGCCAGTATCAGAAAGCGACGTCATCACTGACATCACATCGACGAACGGCTCAGCTGAATAACTTTTGAGTATTTTAATTAATCGCAAAAAAATTCGTCAATCGCAAACTTGAAGTCCATAAACGCACAAATAGATTGCCAATTATTAATAGAAAACTGCGCCCTGATTTAACTTCTTCTTTGAGGTGAAGCCTTATTCACACTTCATATACAGTTCGTACTGCTCTTCACAAACCTTTTTACCTCCGCCAGTGAGGTTATATTTTTGTCGAGTTTTCACGTTTTCGACCTGTTCGTCTGTCACCAAGACGGTTCTTTACTTCTTTACAAAATTACTGGGATTGAAAGGCATGTAAGGAGGAACAGATGATTAACTTTTGGTGAAGATCCGTACAACCATTTGTTTGCCTCTATTTTCTCCGTTACATAGCTCAAAAATTTGTGGACGGATCTTCATTAAATTCGCACAAATTGCTAGATATGTTACGAAGAGCAAATGATCAAATTCTTGTGATGACCTGTTTGTCCGTTTAGTTGTTTGTTGGTTTGCTTGTTTGTCTCTATGTTTGATTTTATGCTTGTCAGCAACATAACACGAAAAGTTATTCAAGGATCGTTATGAAATCTATAGAAATTGTTAGCAATGTTAAAAGACACAAATGACTATAATTTTGGTGATGATCGGTTCGTATGTTTGTGTGTCTGTGGAATGTTAGTCATAACATAGCTCAAAAAGTTACCGAACGATCGTCAAGTAAATTAATGATACGGTTATCGCTGCCAAGAGGCACAGATCACAGAACTTTGGTGACGATAAAATTAAGTCCTAGTCTCAGAGCCATTTCGAATTTTTCGATTTTTCATTGCCTTGATGGGTAGTGGTATGCGCTCTCAGAGTGCTCTAGTTTGACATACAACACATTTTTCGACTTGACCATTGAGCATCTCGCCCCTGACTGGCCAGCTACTCAAGCTGCACCCAATCACACAACACGGCAACATGGCTGTCGTCAAGTGCAGAATATTTCAGCAATAACTGTTCTTATGGTTTCCCTCGTTTCAAAAATGTAACACTCCTTATATTCTTTGTTAGGATTGAGAGCCCACCAA
The DNA here is from genome assembly GCA_001587735.2 of Parhyale hawaiensis. Lineage (NCBI taxonomy): Eukaryota > Metazoa > Arthropoda > Malacostraca > Amphipoda > Hyalidae > Parhyale > Parhyale hawaiensis. Next base: position 2,250,627 of record LQNS02278080.1, on the reverse strand, counting down.
CAAAAGTCTGAGGTGCCACCCACAAATAGTTCGATTCGTCGATGTGACGTCATTCGCCGACATGCGGTCACAGCTAAGTTTTATTTAGTCTCGGTGAGTCCTCCCGCTACACTCTTTGCTTTCTCTGAACGCTCTTTTGTAACACGTCACAGGAGTAAAAATTTATCTATTTTAATGAAAAGTCGTAAGATGTCCAAGATTTCGGGCACCTATGAGCTAGGGCCGCACTTTGACTTGCAACAGAAGCCGGAATCGGACTTTATTCTTCCAACACCACAACTTTTGATACCACAAGAGCTGCACGAACAAGTTCGTGACCATATGGCACTGACGGATAAAAACATAAGTAGTAGTAGTCGTAGAAACCTTTACTAGCGCTTCAGTGGCACACTGCCTATATCGCGCCGAACTATTCCTGTGCTTAGCCACAGGCTCGTGCGCCGCTATTGCGCGGAACTCATCACATTTTGTTTATTATAAAGTACTACAAAGAATATCATTATTAATTTTATATATCGTATATGTAATTCACAAAGAAACGGGCAGAGCCGTAGTTTGACGATAGCATTTATCGTAATGGATTCATCACAGTTTATGATAGAGGTTACATCTGGTAAGAAAAGTCTTGAAGGCAGTTCTATTAAATTGGCCGCGAGATCCTTCAGAAAGCATTCCTCGGAGGATCGAGTCGGCATCCCGACCATGTAGGTCCGGATAGCATTCCCTCTGCTCGTCGGAAAAAGTGGGACACTCGGCCATTAAATGCAAGACAGTGAGAGGTACGACGCAGTCATCACAGTAAGTTTGTGGACGACCCATCCGCAGATAGTCGTGAGTGAGTCTCGTGTGCCCATTACGTAGGCGGCACAGTACGACGTCCATGCGGCGATCGTCGCTATTTGACGAGTGCCACTGTCGGACGGTTTCTTTGATTGTTTGTAGTTTATTATTTCTCTGCTCTAGCCATTGGGATTGCCATAGCTCGCGCAGGTTTCGCTTGATTAGT
>LQNS02278080.1:2233518-2249116 GCA_001587735.2 Parhyale hawaiensis | reverse complement strand
CGCTTGAAAAAAATACGATTCGCGCCATATATAGTTACATATATATATACTACTTCTTACCTTCCCCCACGTTGGACAACTTTTTCAAATTTATTAAATGCCAATTTTACCCGACCCACCATTCTTAACTACCGCAACAGCCAGAGAGAGGGCTTACTTGCGAGCCGTCTTAGTTGTACACACTGGCCGCGAACTTCCACGTAAGTTTACATTCACAACCATGAGTTTATGGGCTCGGCTCGCTAAGGAATGTCCTTGGGAAGGTGGTCGCGAATCCTTACAGGCAATAAATCATCTAGCAACAACCGAGTGGGTGGACTTAGTCACAAAATTTATAGCCAATCAAATCCACAGAGAGGATAGAGAACTGAACCAAAATGGAGTTTCTGGAGTTTCACGTCTGAGGGAAACACTTTGTATGACCAAACTAATATTACATTGGCGGGCTAAAATAGGATCTCACATCATGCGTAGGATAAAGTCAGCTATGAGTCGGAGCGCAGGCGCACATGTCGGCCTCCGGTCTCGCGCTAATCGCTACGTTGCCCACTTTTGTAGAGCTGAAAATTAACAGAGTCGTGGCCTCATTTGCCATGACAATTAGGTACTCCTCAGTCCTCACATTACTCACATAAACTTCTGCTAGCTGTGTCATCTTTTTGCGACGCGGTGTCTCGTAAGTTCCAAGCAACGTCTGTGCTAAACAAAACTCAGCTACTTTTACGACCAATTCGAATGAATTCTTAATTGCATTGTTGCACGGTACGTAATTAGTTATAAAATATTTCCTCTACGCTTGTGAGTTACAGTATGTGATTCTTGCCAGGTGATCTCGCACACGCCGCCGCCTGTATAATAGAGATTGTGTTCTTAATAGAAATTTTTGTAATAGCAGTATTGGTATTATTATTATCATCATCATTTTCATTATTATTGGTGAGCAACGCGCTGCCTGAGGATCAGTCATCCATGCATAGTAAGTGTTTATCAAGGACGGAAACGTTCGAATAAGTGTTCTGTTATTTCAAATGCTCGACTTCATCAATAAATATATAGGCACATACATTTTATAATTCGAATGCATATCATGAAGTCATTCCCACGCATCTGTAAGCCACATATTGCTAATTTCATATTTTTTATAAACCTGTGCGGCGTGCGCCCGAACTGTCCTCTTGTGAGGACACCCAGCAGCACCCACGCGCCCGCACTGTCCGCCACAAGTTGGTTTCCCAAATGGATCTTTAGCAACCTAGCGTAGGAGTACTATAGCAGGCACAGAAATGAACCTACCACGGTTGATAGGCACACATTTGCCCTTCCTAAAACCGTGTTCATTTTTGTGTTTTAGTTTTTACTTTTCGTGATATAAGTACAAGTCCGTAGATGAGGTGCGGCTGATGGGTGGCCCGCCAAGAGGACAGTGCGGGTGTGCGGATTTCCCACAAGATGACTTTGCTGGCGCACGGGTTAAAAGAGCAGAATCGAATTTTTGGCTGTCTTAAGTTCAATCGGTTTGATACCGACTCAATGAAAGGTGTGAGAATCAGAGCTCACGACAAAAGTGTCATATATGCTACAGCTAATAAGATTAGAATATTTTATTCATGATATGACTAACAACAAGTTTCTTTACCAGGCGTGTTGGGCCCCACCCACACTTAGGGAAATTCTCTGTGCACACAAACGCAGTACTGTGACACCAACTGAGGCCATATAAATATTGTATAATAAATTGTTTAATCGGTTCTTCCATCACACGATATTCCAACCCTTCTCTTAATACATAAGAAAACATAACACATTCACGAGGTGGTGTAGTCAACGAGATTCTTACAAATTTCGGCAGTTTTATCAGTTTTCCGACCAAGTTACAACAGAAAACAAATACATACAAAATAGAAAACTCCCTTGAGGATGGACAACAAGATTCCAGCAAATTTCGTCACAGGCTTGGCAATTTTTTGACTAAATAACTTAGAAAATTAATAGGCTTACATATTAGATACTCGCTTGAGGGCCGCTGGTTAATGAGATTCATAGAAATTTCAGCACAAGTTTTATCATATTTCGAATAAATAACTGAGAACTCAAATACATACTAAATAGGACACTAGCTTGAGGGTTGTCAACGAGCTTCGAAAAAAATCTCGGCACAGATTTTTACAATTTTTCAACTATTTAACTACCGACAACAAATATATGTTAATATGTAGAATGGCTAACAAAATTATTGAATATTTCGACACAAAGGTTTGGCAATTTTTGACTAAATAGCTACAAACAAGTAAGAAAAGAAGACACTCACGTGGGGGTGGTCACCAAGGTTTGTGCAGTGATGTTCAGAATACTCTATGGACCGCTTGTGCACGTGTGGGTGCTCGAACAAGAAGTAGTTCTCCAACGAACCAATCTGTAAACAATGTGAAAGATTAGTCATATCTTCAGCTGCGACGCTAAGGTTTACATATGGACAATGTACAGGCTTAGACGAAGCACATAGTACGAATAGTGTACCCGGTCGTAAAAATTTCGGCGAACACTTTGTGATGATTCTTCATTGATCGCACATTCGTTACTGTTTTGCCCAAGAAGAATGCCGTGCATCTGCTAACTGAAACAATCAAAGGATATGAACGCAGAAGCAGTACAATCCTTCCTTCTGTCCGGTGACATATAATGATAGAAGTCATTTTAGCGCGCAAACAAGCATCACTCAAAACATGAATCACGCAAGCGAAACCCTCCTATTTCGCTGCTGTCGTTGTTCCACTCTACTCTGAAGAATTCCTTACGCTTAGCTTCTTTGACCATCAGCTCAGTTCGCGCACCACAAACTCGGAGCAAGTAAAGACTTGTAGTGTAGAAAATGCAAGAACCAGGATCCATGAGAGTGCCAACAGTTCTTTGGGAGTATTCATTGCTTGGATGCTCAAACAAGGCAAAGCAATTAAGAAGTGCAGTTAATGTTGAAGCTTTCCTACTTTTGCCTAGTTCTAAAATCTTAAAACGAAGTTTATTTATAGCCTATATGCTTTCTTCAAAAAATACATAAAAAGTGGACATACAAGCAGATAAACAAATAATTAGATATATCTATGTACAGTGGTCTTTGTTATCGTGTTTGAGGCTAACACTTCGTTAACAAAGAGGTAGCTTTTCTGAGAGGGTCATTACTAACTTCCATTTAATCTCGCGTATACACAAGACGCAGTTCCCTAAAGACAACACTCTGCAAACAACGCAACCCTTTAATACGTCTTAACTAAGACACGTTTTTCCGTTGAAAGCATGGAAGAGAGGATAAATAATACCTAGAATGTGTTATCAAGCAAAAGAAATAAAGGAGCAAATAAAGGGAAACGCGAATTTCCATCCGCAGCAGCTGTCAGTGCCACCACGCAGCCGCGAGTGGCAGCCCGCTGCAGGTTTTGCTTCTCACAGAACATCGCAAGTTACAGCAATAGTGAGGGCGAATCCAGCTGGAAGGGGTGGAGGGAATAAGGGGCAATAACCTCCCCCCCCCCCCCAACAGCTCTATCTTCAGTCTGTTCAAGTGTCGTTGATGAACTGTGGGCTAATGTCATTANAGGTTTTGCTTCTCACAGAACATCGCAAGTTACAGCAATAGTGAGGGCGAATCCAGCTGGAAGGGGTGGAGGGAATAAGGGGCAATAACCCCCCCCCCCCCCCCCAACAGCTCTATCTTCAGTCTGTTCAAGTGTCGTTGATGAACTGTGGGCTAATGTCATTAAAATATGTATAATCAAGGCGTTATAAGATCTACTATTTACAGGTTTTCTCCCCCCCCCTCCCCAAAAAAAGTCAAATCTTCATCCGCTCTTGGTTAAGTGATCGACGACTGTGCAGATTAATGAACTTGTCCCGACTTCACTGCTCACATTTTGTCACATCTCAATATTGATCTTAACCCAATTGCTGGCAAGAAGCCAAGAACAAAGTGGTTTTTAGCCTTCAAGCGCTACATAATTAAATACATGAATGAGATTGAATTGCCATATTCAAGAAGAAAAAGGTTAACTTTAACTTTTACGTCAGTGCAAGTGTGCTCGCTGCTGTCCTGCGCGCTCAGTCTGAGAAAGCCAAACTGGTTCCATGGATGAACTAAAGAACTCTGCGACCGCATACCTCAGTCAAACGAGGCAGTAGAAACGAAATACTCAAATTGGTCCTCAAATTAGGATTTAGCCTTTATCATCACCAAAATTTGGTCATGTGTGCCTCTTGACAGTACCGTAATAACAGCTTCGGTAAAGGTGAAGTTTAGCTACAACGGAGATTTTCATGATTTTTATAACGTATTCATGTTATATGAGGCATTCTAAGACTTTTTTCATGAATGACATTTTTGTCCCAAATGCTTAGTTTTTGAGATATTTGCCTTTGAAATTCCCAATATTTTTCTAATATGAAATATTCTCCGGCGGCCCCATGGGAATTTTGGTTCGGTTAGTTAAGGTTAGGTTAGGTACGGTTAGGTTAGGTTAGGTAAGGTTAGGTTATATTAGGTTAGGATAGATAAGGTTAGGTTAGATTAGGTTAGGTTAGGTAAGGTTAGGTTACGTTACGTTAGGTTCATACAGGGTTGCCGGGTATTTTCCCCATAGAAAAGCAATGGGAACTTCAAAGTCAAATATCTCAAAACCTAAGCATGCCATTCATGAAAAAAGTCTTAAAATGCTTCATATTACCTAAAGATGTCATAGAAATCACGAAAATCTCGGTTATAGCTAAACTTTAACTTTACCACAGCATCTGCAATTTTTCTTGCAGATGCGTTCATAACTTTTGAGTTTTCTTGGCGGCAGAGAGACAAACTCGGCTAAAACATAACCTGCTTGGCGGAGATGGTTAAAATCGGTAGCGTAAATGGCGCAGGAATCTCGTATCATTGCATCAGGCGGTCTGTGTGAATGCATCGTGTGGATCCAGTATTAGAAAATATATTTAAGCACATTACCGTTTTGCACGAAGCATAAAAACGAATAAATTGAAACAAACTGCGAAGATTGTGTTTTATTGACACGCCAGTCCTCTGTAACCAGCCCCCCCCCTCCACTGCACGTCAGTCTCACCGTAACCAATTGACTCGCGCAGCCCGCGTTCGATGTGGAGCGCGTTGCCACATAACATCTCGCTGAGGTCGTCGCTCTTTTTCTCGCTGCCATCGCTCGGTAAATCCAAGAAAGCAACACGCAGAAAACATCTACTTAGCAGCGAGTTCTTTCCGTTCTCAACTTCTCATTTGAGCAATAACAATCAGTAACTGGATCATTCTAATATAAATGCACACACTGAATACTTCGATACGTTGCTAGTCAGCATGTACTCTAAATACGAGCAGATTATAAAAACTGCTCCGCTGATAACTACGCAGGAGTCAGCATCTCTCACTCTAAACACAGCCCTGGCTTCAACATGAAAGCAGTCACTCATGCACGGGTTGACGGCTCCAGTTTGGAACTCACTGAACCTTCTTAGACCAGGCAACGTCTCAGAGGACGTCTCCATTTGAGGTTAAGGATTCCAATTGGGTTACAGTTGGATGTTGAGAGGGTCACTGTTAGTTCATCTCGAAGCTTTCTTCAAGTCGCATGGTGATAAATTTATTATGCCATGAAGACTACGCGAACTATTTGGTGCCGTGAATTTTAAAGGTCATGGGACTTCGCTGGCTCATGAGTTGTTAAGTATTAAAAAAAATAATACATGCGATGAATTAGTGAGAGAAAGTCGGACACAGTGAAGTGAGTGTACGCTGTTTCAGTTATTACAATAGGAAGTAAGACACTGTTACCGTAAAAATATAAAATTTTAGAATAAAGGTCTACTGACTAATGATCATTTTCATCTAATATACACTCGTTGTGATTGAAGTGATGCTGAATGCCTCACTAGATTGAGCTGTTTTCACTCTCGACTTAATGTTGCTTTACAGTTTTAAGAAAACACAGGCGTTGCCTCAGAAGACTTTTTCATTGTGATATATATTTTAACACACTGAAATACAAAGTTTGAGTGTTGAGACGAATGTCATACTCTGAAGCTTCAGCCAAATACGTCCTTTAAACTAGCTTTTCAATTTAACCCGACAGAACCATAGGTGCCGCTGCGCCGTTTGGCAGAGTTCCATTGAAATTTGCTAATAGCAGTAGCTTTAACATGTCCCAACTTCAGTTAGGAGCGATGGTTTCGCTAGTTTTGATCGAGTTTCACGCACTAGTCTCAAACAAATGAACTATGGGAGCGTGAAGCAGGATTGAGTTTTGAACCCGTATCAACAGAAATCTGTTTGGGATTAACACCAGAAACTGTTCCCAGAGCAGCAAAGTTCTAGAGAAGTTAAAGTTAATAGGATTAGTTATCTCGACGGAGCTGTCCTAGTTGTTGACACCAATATCTATAGTCAGTCAGTGCACACCAAGAAGCAAAGAGCGTAACGAGAGGACTCACGAGCAACCTGCATCGAAATTTGACGTCATCAATGACGTCAATGTCGACGAACGATACGGCTGAGTAGCTTATCAGTATTTCAACTAATTTCGCCAGAGAAATCGTCGTCAAAAGAATTTGCAAATTTCATCCATTTAGTACATAAATAAATGAAAAGAACGTATACAATTGAACAATTACCAATAGAAAATTGCATTGGAGGCTGTTGGAAAGTTTCACAGCACCATAGGCAAGATCTGGGCAGGTATAGCGCCCTGATTGAACTTCTTCTTTGAAGTGAAACGTAATTTACACTTCATATTCAGTTCACAGTGCTCTTTGCAAAATATATTTAAACACATTACCGTATTTTCACAGCTTAATTCATTAAATCTTTCACTCCTGACCGGCCAGCTACTTGAACTGCACACATACACAAGACACGGTAAAATGGTTGTCGTCATATACCGAATGTTTGAACAATAACTGTTCCTGAGGACTCTACTTATATTTTTCGTTAGGATGAAGAGTCCAACCTACGATCTCGAAGGCCTGAGGTCCGATCCTCAAATTCTACGACTCGTCGGTGTGATGTCACTCCTCGATATGCGGTCACGGCGCCCTCTGGGGTATATTCTGGCGGGCCCTTTCCCTGCCACAATATATTTGGGCCTCGCGACCCAAAGGGCCCCTGTATTTATTGCCTTCTCCGCGGGAGATGTTGCAGCTTACCGCAGTTCCTGCTGACTAGGTTACTTTTGCAAAATTAGGTAAGCTCTCAATACTTCCCCTTCTTTTTCGGAGGTGGGCCGCTGATCCAGGTGGCCGACCTATTCCCGCTAGACTTCCACCTTCTTATATTTCGTTTCCTTCCCCTGCGCGGCGTAGCTGAGCGAAAGCGTTCAGCCGTGCCAGGGGGGGTTGGCGATGCACAACTAGCGCCTTTTTTCCTGTCAGTAGCGCACTGACCACTTAGAATTTGAGATCCATCGGCAGAGCAGCCGAGAAAATCACTGATAATTTGAAACGAGACGTACTTCGCGCCCTAGTGGCGCACGAGCCTGCATTAAACCACAGGAATAGTTCGGCGCGATATAGACATTGTCTTCCTGATGCGCTAGTAAAATTTTGTACTACTATATGCGGTCACGGCTAAGTTTTACCTTGGGATCTTATTGAGTCCTCCCGTTACACTTTTGGCTTCTCGGTGCACACGGTGAAAAGTAATATTCATTTTGGTGTTGCTCATTTGCCCTAAGACTGAAATTTCATAAGCCAGAATTTCGTGCAGACGGCATTAGTGAAACTCAAGCTAGTCTTCAAAGGAAGCACGAAAAAGTGAGTGTGACAGCAGCTTCCGAAGCCGGCCCGTCCACGCTAGCGGTTTTTGGAGCGAAGGAAGATCGCGAGCACAAGCACATCGAGCGACTGCGAACTTCGGAGTATTTTAAAATACCAGGACGGTGGAAAACTTTAGACGCGAGCATTAGCTTAGTGCTCTTGAATGTTACGAAACATAAATAGTTTTGTTAGGCAATATTAGGAGTGAACCATAAATTTTGACTAGAACTGGTGTGTTTAGCTAGTTCATAGAGCTTTTGTGTTGAACCAAAGAATCTTGTTGGTTTACGGAGGTTCTTGTCCAGCAGCACATGATCGCCAGAAGAGATTCTGCATTAACTGGACACGTTTCAGAATAGTTTCTGTTAATGCGTTTTGTAGTGCTGGTGACGGACGTAGGGAATGATAGTTCAGACGGGGCTATAGACAGCATTAGGCATCGCATAGTTCATTAGTCCTCAGCATTTGCCCAAGGGACGAGACACTGCATCGTGCGGCGCCAGCCTCGGGTGTAAGCATCAAAGAACTCTCACATGGTCAATGTACTCGGTAGTCAGGTTCTCATATCAGATATCGGTAAGAAGAGTACACGCGCAATACTACACGGATGCATAGTTGCATACCTCTGCGTGCCAAATGAGCAGATAGGAATTGTGGAGTCGTACGCCATTTTTCTGAACATTCTACCTTTAACGTGGTTTTTATGAGAGTTTTCAGCGAAGTACTTAAATAACATAGTTCCGACAACGGGCTTCGAAAAACGAAGCGAAAATATATAACAACTGAGTTAGTTCTTCCTTAGATACGAGAGGTGCGGACCAAGGCTTGCTCTTATCTAGCTCAAGTCACGATCGACAGCAATTCTGAGTTTTTCAGCTCGTACTTTCTGCACAAAACTTTTATTTATTTATTTTTTTTTTTTGCAAGACCAGTTGGGAATACTTGAGGGATGTTGTGCATGAGGATGTATACGTATTCTCTTCCTCGGAGACACCGATACAGCGTTGCACATCCATTACCACCTGAGATAATAGTGAAGGTCATCAGCAGTACACCCTAGCCAGAACACAATGCTGCGTTCCAGCGAAGCGATTGATAAAATCTTGGAGCTTCAATGGCTGATTCTGGCAGAGCCCCTGCAGCTTAATTTTCTGCTGCTACACCGCCAGCGGTTCTGCGCCAACACTGCATAGTTTTCTGTTTTTTTTTTTCTATTCAATCTACTGTTACAACAACAACGTCCAGTATACACGCACTGAGTGTATGGATGTTTCCAGTTTCGAAATAAGTCAAATAAGATGCTTTGAAGCTTTGTTCCTTCAAAAAGCCCCTGTGTACTAGGTCCATTATAACGTAAACCCGGCCGGATCATTTCTCAATTATTATGCCTGTTCAGCGACATGTGACGCGCTCTACTATACGCAATGATCATTGTAGCGAATGAACGGCGAAGACAAGCACACGTGGCTTAGGCGAACCTTGACTCCTCATGGCGGACAGCCTCCCCAGTGAGCCACTCAATGGACGCTCTGGCCATCAGGATGCGGGGGCTCCCTCCACGCCGAAGGTTCCAGCAGCCAAGGCCGTCCACACCGTGCGGGGTCCCCAGTCCCCACCGTCGTCTGCTTCCGAAGCTTCACCCCATCCATTCCCGCAGTCATGGTCAGGCTACATGGTGCGCTGCCAGTAATGATCGTTGTTAGTTCTCTACGTTAGAGGTTATCTTTGCGTACACAGGTATTCTTTTTTTTTTGTGGCCAGCAGGAAAGTGAAAAGCGTACAGTGCGTTAAAAAAAATCTCTCGCTTACCAATGTGTGACTCGAAGGACAAGAGAGACGGGAAGCCATTAGTAAATTACAGCGCAGTTTATTTCCTATTGGTTCAAAGCTCTGCAGTTCAATGTGTCTTTATAAACAAGACAATGTACAATGTCAGCGAGATGTATACATTAGAAAAAATCCATCTCAGGCACACAAGATATAGACTACGCACGTACGTTTTTCAACAAAGCGTTCTTGTTGTACGGAATTCTTTGCGCACTTAGTGGTTGTCATTGTACGGTTTTCTGCTGTTTTATTGAGCACAATAATAGTAAATGCACCAAATTAGTTTGCTCCTATCTGAACAGGAAAGTTGGCTGCGCAGTCTCGGCAGCTGCTGAAAAAGCTCAATCACACACCGCAATTACTAAGGACGAACAGTTCTCGCAACGCTGTGCAGAGGGTATCTAGATACAAAATAGATCTTCCCATAGGCTCTCTTCTACGAAGAATGATATGAACGGGGTTAGTATTGAACAGATATCTGTGACATAGAAAAATATAAAAATGCTCTCTTAGCCTTTTACTTCCTACATGCTTCAATACAAAATCTATCGGTTCTCACACAATAGATATTTTGTCGGGGCAAGCTGTGACGGAAAAGAACTGATGAAATTATACAAATGAAGAAAAGAGAGCGTCAGGCAGTCATCAACTATTTCCATCTAAAAGGCATGTCTCTATACATATACTTATATCATGTATGTATCTCAAATCCACAGCATCTGTATCATATCGTTATGGATTTCAAATGAAGATACTTGATGCATGCTTACCAATAAATAGCTTACCAATAAATACATTCCTTATCGTCCCCATAAATAGTTTGTTTGTTTTCTATTTGAGATTGCGTTATTGTTTAGAAAAAAAAATTATCCACGTAATGTCATTCAGCAGCAGGACCTACTTGGTAGGAACAATTTAAACCTATAATCATTGTTCCATCTCCTAAATTTTAGAAAACTAGCCAAGTTCATCATCCAGCTTGTTGTCCCTTAGAAAAAAACGTAGGTTGTCTTATGACAGACGTAGGTTTCTGTTGTATAGCACTCTATATGGATTTTATCAAGAGTAAAATAATGCTTTATCAGGTCTTTGTTAGACGGCCGATGAATAAGGTTCCAGGGCACCTTGCCTTCCCACTCTGGATAACTACCCACCTGGACAAGAACCACCAAGGCCAGACAATTATTTCTAGCACATTGGCTAATACATACTTATTAACTAACACGTATATAATAGCTCGCTCGCCCACCCGAATCCGTACATAGATCTAGGAAAATAGCTGAAGCTGGTACGAGGCGAGGTTACAGTAAATTAGGCTAGTTTCAGTGAGGTGAACTTAGGATTAGCTTGGTCAAGCCAGGTGAGATAAATCTAATGTGTCATCGATCTGCTGGTCAAATTTGCCTAGCTTAAGGTAAGCCCACACGGCCTGACATGACTGAACTTCAGATAGTAGCGTTGGCTCCGACACTTTGAATCGTGTTAGAATCCGCCAACTTCAAAGACGATTGAGAACTCCAGTTTACAGAGCTCAGCTCGAAGTCGCAGACGCCTGCTGGGTATTCGTGTGAGGGCTCGCCACTGAGACTCGGTTCAGTCATCATTTCAGTGAGTACATAGCAGCGGGCGCAGCTGTCTCCAGCTCGGGAAATGCCACGCCAATAGATTGGGTTTACTGTACTTTGAATCAACAGTTGATGACACCTTAACTTCGATAAGCATAAATTAGGTTATTAGTTAAATATGGTAAAGATAGGTTCAATTAAATTACGTCAGGCTAGATACGCTACGTTGGGTTAGGTAACTAAATGCCATTTGTTTGTTGAATAAACTAAGTATTGTACACGTAATGCTAGGTTGAATTAAGTTAACAAAGTCGGCCTGAATTGTGTTACCAATATTGTGATGTCATATACCGAAAGTGAGTTTCAATTTACGTCAATAAGAACAAAATTATTTAATTTCATTTTATTAGGTTCATGCAGTTTGCAAAACCAACCGATTTGTCACGGAAAGTTATTGTTTTCAACATTTCATTGGAATAAAGTTATACAGATGCTGTAAATTTCAAAAAGGTGATTACACGACAAATTTTTATTATTTAATTCAAAATTGACACTCTAGAGAAAATTCAAACGTATTATATCAAAAGTGCGCTAATTTTACCTTCACTTTTCATGTCTAAATTAGAAAGGATATAAAAAGGTTTCTCTCAGCAGTTAGGCACTCAAAAATTGTCGTCTGCTCAATCTTGTAGGCATTGCACGGATTAACGCGTGCTCTAACATCTTTACTTAAAGGCAAACTTACGTAAATGTTTTAAGGCCAATACGCAGGAGCACCAACTTTGCCAGGAGTGACAGTCCCCCCCCCCCCTCATGCGCTCTACCAAACTCTGGAAAGAAGTTCTGAGAGGGGCCAACAGAGTAGGATGGATGTAGACTAATTTAGTCCGTCGAGTTCGGAAGATGCCAGCAGAAAATGTAAACGCGTCAAGGTGGGTTCACACGGCAGTGTTGTGGTGCCAATACGTGTGAACTGTTTAGCGTCTGAAATCTCTCCTAATTTGGAGAACTTTCCGAATTTTTCTAGCGGCACTTGCTAAGCACATCTTCTTGTAGACGCATAATTAGCTTTACAAACCTGCGGTCACTGCACACAGTGCACAGGGACAAAGAACTGGCTTATAGACTAACATTATAGTGTATTAACTATATACTTTTTAAAATTCCTTGGATGCAAATTGCCAATGATTTAAACATTGGAAGATGTCTACTTCAAGCGCCTTGTCTCGTCACTTGCACGGTGCGTGTGCGTTGGCATGTTTTGCATTCGGTGGTGCGACGATTTCGCCCCGTCAAAATCAGTGAAGTCTCTCGTGTGCAAATGCCTTATTGTTCGAACTTTTCACGTAGTTCCAGAGACCTCACTAAACTGTGGTAGCTGAATTGTTTTTGTAACCTAAAGATTAGTTCAGCGTTTCCTATATGCCGTATTGACCTATAACTGTAAAGTAGCCTAACATTCCATTATCACTTACGTTTCTGATGATAACATATGTTATAAATAAGTGGGCCCTCAAGCTTCAATGCTACAGCGGCAATGTCCTCAAGGAAATCATAATTACTGAAGTACTTGCCAGGATAAAATGAAGACGTAGACCGCTCATGGCTTTAAACGAGTACAGCAGAGCCTGCTCATGCACGAAAGTTCGCTCCTAACAAGATTCGTAAATTATTCCCAATAAATATGTTAGTCTCTCCAAAACCGTAAGATAAAAAAGAAAATGTTATATTGTAAAAATTAGAAAATTGTAAGGTTACGGTTAAACTACAACATATTCCCAATAAATATGTTAGTCTCTCCAAAACCGTAGGCTAAAAAAGAAAATGTTATATCGTAAGAATTAGAAAATTGTAAGGTTACGGTTAAACTACAACATGATTCCGGTTCAATCATGTGTGAATGTTCGCTATGCGAACCGGCTGTCTAAGAACCGCAACTGATTTAGCATGAATTTTGTTCAGCGGGGAAATTCCTGACAGCTGGATACTTGACAGCGAGCCTCAGATGAAAACCGGACACATGATGAGTGATGTTACTGTACCTCGTTAAATGATAGATAAATTTCAACTAAGTTTAAATATTTCGCTATTTCCAATCATAAATTAGTACAGAATTTACATTTTTAAAAATCATGATATCTGACGCTTTTGAATCTGTTACTGGAGCGACGAGATATATATGTTATTTTTTTATTTAACACTATATTTTCGAAGATTTTGTTTTTTAACATGGAATTTATTTTTCTATATAGGTCGAGAGTTGGCACCAACAATTTTCACGTAGCGTTTCAACACATTGTACACTGTATTACATAAAATATGTTATTTAATTTTCTAATGTTCGTTTCAGTTTGAAAAAAGTTACAATGAAAAACTGAGCGTGAAACCCGTTGTTTTAAATCAAGACTCGTAACCGGGTATTCATGAGATGCTGCCTGTGGTATCAAAATTCCATTCGTGATTTTTGCTTGCGTACGTACAGTACAGACTCGACGAGCTGAAGGCGTATTACTGCGCACAACAGAGAAGTAACCAAGACTTAAGCAAGCTACGATACCTCAATTGCGGTAAACGTCTGAGTCAAAATCATCACTAAATATCTAGTCTCTGGAGTGTCACACCATTCATCCCTGAGCTTAGACTTGATGCTGCACCAGCCCAGCTGCAGCAGGACAATTACAGTCCCATTTTTGTCGCAGATCTACTTTTTGTAATATTTTTGCACCTTTCTCTTCCTCATCACGAGGAAGACAAAAAACAGCGAACTGCAAGTCGGCCGTGGGAGCTGAGGCTCAGCGAAGCGAAATAACTTCGCTTCCTTGTGTGAACATATCGGAGGGGGCGACTGAGGCGACGGACGGGTCCCCTAAAGTGGTATACCGTGACATTTCTAGGTCGTCAACTTCCACAAGATGCAAGTCACTCGTGACAGAGAAGAATACGACAAAAACGCGAACAGGGTTTACAGTTCCAGTGTTCCCATACCAAACTTGTAACTGCCTGTTGCTTCTAACTCCAGGAAAAGGCGCAGACATGTGAAATTACGAACATAAAATGCAACGGGATCTTCGTAACGCCTCCTGTTATGAAAAGCTGCGAACGGACCAGTGACTCCGAGGCCAAGTTTTTAAATGAGTAATTTTACTAAAATATTTCAAATTGGTATGGAGACCAGTTAGTCGCGCTTCAAATACGAAGTTTCTTTACGAGAACTGATTTTTTTACTGGAACTTCAAGGGTTCACTGCAGTTCTCCGATATTTGTAAGTTATCTATTGAAACAGCGGGTACCAGTGTTCCAACATATACATCGCGCGTCGGCGTAATTCCAGTATATTTGGCAGAACTTTGGGCAGTTTTTGCGACTGAAAACAAACAACAAAGTCTCAGATAGTGGAACGCTTAGTCAAATACGCTACATCTTGAGCTCAATACTTGCTTTGAACTTACCCCGAGAAAGTGAGGACTTCACTTTTGCTCTACAGCTCATCATAAGAACATTCATACCGCACCTGAAAATGGGTTACAAATGCATCGGCATTTGTATAAAGAATCACCAAATAGGCAGAAGAAAATATCGTCCATAGTCAAAAAGTAATCACTAAAACACCATTTTCCTAATGCAAACAGTTAATGGGTCACTTAGAGAGTTTTATGGACAGCAGTGGTACCGGTTAATTACGAATTATCTTCAACGTCGTTGTTCTTAAGATTTCCAGTCATCGATAAACGAAAGAACAATATACAAAGGTGAAAAATAAGTTATGCACCATTAAATTCAGCCGTTGATGCATCTCCACATTTTTCATGAAAACATACATCACATGAAATTGCTACCGATTTCGTGCCGCTTCCATACAATGCTCCGCAGCAGTTGCATGGATTCCGCGCACCGCTTCGCTGAGAGCTCTGCTCCATAGTCTCATGTGTACCTCCGCCAAGGAGGTTATATTTTCGTCGGGTTTGTCTGTCTGTTATTCTGTCTGTCAGTCATCAAGGTAACTCAAAAAGTTATTGAAGTATTTGGATGAAATTTACATGAGATGTTAGGTTTATTACGAAAGGTAAATGGCCAAATTTTTCTGATAATCTGTTTGTTCGTTCTTGTGTTTGTTGCTGTGTTTGACTTTGTGCTTGTTAGCGCAATAACTCAAAAAGATCTTAATGGATTTTTATGAAATTTACAGGAGTTGTTAGTAATGTTAAAAGACATAAATGATTAAATTTTGGTACAGATCGGTTTTTCGTTTGTATGTTTGACTTATGTTTGTCATAATAAATGTTGTTTTTACATTTTTTTCTCTACCACTCTAAAATAGTTTTTCTCCACTGTATCAAATTTATTCAAAACAATTCGAGAGTAAAAACATATTACTGCACTAGTTACAAAGAATTTAAAATTGGTGTCAACGT
>LQNS02278080.1:2188451-2221269 GCA_001587735.2 Parhyale hawaiensis | reverse complement strand
AATGTTTGCACAAAGTATTACTTATTTGTATTGTTGTTTTTCTTTGACACGGCAATTAATTAATCAATTAGTCATACGGCAATTAATTACTCAATTAAATCAGACGACCTGGTACACACGTACTCATGTGTATAATTATATCGTAACACAACTCAATGGACCATAGTTGAGAAAAGTCATAACATCTGCTTGATTTGAAAATGCCATTCATACTTTTAAAACATCCTGTATCATAGTTACGCCTATCTGCGATAACCTCTCTAAATTTTTGCAAAATATCAAGAACAAAATCACCAACTTTGAGCCACGCACCTGTTGAGCTGATGAATAGCGAAATGCGGGTCGAGGGTAACAAAATTTCTTCAACTGCTCCTCTTCGAAATTTATAATACATTTAGGCCATTCCAAGAAATTATTTATATTTGTATGTTTCATGTCACGCTCTTAATTAAATAGGCGAAAAATAGGCCAGGTTGTAGATTTTGACCAGGTAACAGAAGATGGCAAAAGTGAAATCCTTATCCCCTTATGCGAATGAATTTCTTGGTTGAAACAGTTCTGACATCGAAACAATGAGGATATTTTCAGCGCCTAGTGCGGTTATAGAATTTGCTTTTCATCAATTTCTCCATAGATCGAAATCTATGTTTGCTCTCAGTTCACGACGTATAAATTTAGTAGCCAATCTACAAAGCACAGACGAAGCGATGATACTTCACGGGACAGTAAACCCAAATCTTTCAGCTTGCTCTCTTATTTTGACGTATAATTTTTACTTCTGGATATATATAAAAATTAGATGTACTGAAGTTTCTTCCGTTGGTATCTAAGATATGCGACAGGTAATTAATTTAATTCAGTAAAGGTTTGGTGCTGGCTGATGTAAAAATGTTTCTGCACCTCTTCTAAGGAGTGGGACGATTGTGCTACTATAGATGAATTGGCAGAGAGATCACTCATCACATATGACAATTTTTTTCGGCCTTTGTAGCCTATTTTCTAAAAAAAAGTTAGCTACGGAAGTGTGCTAAACGAAAATAGGCCTTCAAATAATCCTCGCTGTCATTTTTAACAGCGCAGGTACCGTATGCCAGTTACGAAATTATTGCAGTTTTTTAAGGCCGAGTATTCTAGTTTTCTGAGAGCCTATCATTAACAGCAGTTCTCGTTCGACAGTGTTGACACGGTCCCTCTATGAGTCTTAACTGTTCACACCTGGTTTTTGTAGAAGAATTTTACCGGTTGGGCGCCTCGTACTGCTCTTCATTACTCAACTAGAGCACTCTGAGAGCGCATACCTCCGCCCAGCAAGGCAACGGTAGCAAAAAATTCAAACTGGTTCTGAAACCATAATTTTCTCTGTACAAACTTCAATATCTAATAATTTGTACCTCTTGATAGTAATAACAGCTTGTGCAATTTTCTTGAAGATCCGTTCATAACTTTTTGAGTTATACTGCTAACAAACATTATGACAAACATGAGTCAAACAAACGAATCATTCTGCACCAAAACTTAATCATTTACGTCTTTTAACATTACTAACAACCTCTATTAATTTCATAAAGATCAATCCAATATTTTTTGAGTTACTGTGCTAACATGCATAAAAATAAAAACAGTGACAAACGAACGAACGAACAAACTGATCATTACCAACATTTGGTCATTTACTCTTTGTTATATACCTAACAACTCATGTTAATTTCATAAAAATCCATCCATAACTTTTTTAGTTATGGCATTGAGAAAAATGAGGAAGACAAACAAACAAACAGATGGACATATCTTCACCAAAAGTTAATCATCTGTTTGCTAACAATCCCTGTGAATTTCGTCCAAATCGGTTCATAACTTTTTGAGTCATCTTGGTAACAGACAGACAAACACGACGAAAACATAACCTCCTTGGCGGTGGTAATAATAATCATTGGCGTATGTTTAGAATAAACTACTGTACAACGGAAAAGATAGGAAAAATAATTATTTATGAAAAGCTTCATTCCCTGTGTGACTCCAAGGCCATTTCCAACTGTAAAGGGAGTAAAATATAACTATTCAATGGAAGTAAATTATACATATAGCGCTTTTATTGGGATGTCACTTTTTTGTCTCTCGTAATACGTGGCTATTACGCTTAACGACAATCTCTTATCAGTGCGCACGGCCTTCGCTACCGCTAGGGTTTTATCTGTCATTCTTGTTCATTGGCGGCCCTGCGCAAACATATAAGTGTCCACTGTGTATAACTGCGGAATTTAATCTGTTACCACCATAGCAATAGTTACTGTTAGAAGTGAGATACAAAGTGGTGCAAAGTGGTAATACTAGGTCAACAACAATGTACTTATTTCTTTAGCTGCGAAAATACTAGTAGGTTCTCTCTTCTCTTTTCAGTGTTGTGGAATACAGGGAGGACCTCAAAGTGGTCAAGAGGGATAGAACTCTGTGCCTAATTATATTGCCACTGATATTACGTATGGGCCATAACTTTTTTATTCGAGCTTACTATAGTTTTGTACCACCAGAGAAGCCCTGTTTTACTCCGAAATATTACTATGCTCTGCGACCAAGAGTAAACGCTCCTTGTACGAAGCAGATATTGTTAATAATTAATTTTACGGTTTTTACGAAAACTGCAGTTTTCTTTATACCGCCCTGTTGATTTGAAAGTGCTATTAGCATGCTAAGTTCGGACCTAAAGACTAAAGGAGAGATCCTCTAACCCTACCCCAGTTAAAATTTGCACCAACCACACTACAAGATTGGAAATGGTTGTTGTAATTTGCGGTGCTACAAAACTTACCAGAGCAATCAGCAAAAAAAAAAATAATAATAATAATAAATTCACCTTGGAATAAACTACAAATAACCATAAGGTTGTCTATTGTCGATAAAGTAAGTAGCAATATAAGGCAGATCAATTATGCAAAAATACGAATTAATTAGTTGTTAGCCGCAGTCCATGAGTCATAAAATTAAATTGTACGCCTATTTTGTAGACGAAAGTGTTTGAGAAATTGGTAACTTGTCAGTTGGGTCGCTTCGCTGAGGATGCTGGACTGCTGCCTACTTGTCAGTTTGCGTACCAAATGAGCCTGGGTTGATGTTACTCTTTGTTGTCTGTGGCGCATTATTTGGCGCATTATTTACAATGATCAACTATACTGATGGCATCACGTTGATAGCAGTGGGACCGACCCAAAGCTTGCGCAAAGTTGTCGCTCAGTCTCTAAATAGGGACTTGTTACTCATTAGTGCATGGTGGCCTTCCTGGAGTATGAAATTGAATGCGGACAAAACTAAATCTATGATAGTCAGTCATCCTCGCACATTTTTACTCCAGCATCCACCTCTGAAAATAGATAACACTGTACACAGGTACAATAATGAGAGGCATTGGTTGTATTCTTCTCTCCCTGCCCTCAAGGTTTTTGGGAGAGCGACTCGTGCTGCGTGCGGAGCGCACTCTTTCACTTTGGACGCTGTCAGATATCGAACTAATCAGTTCTGTCGGTGCTTCGTGNGGCTTTTGGTCGTATTCGCCTGCAGGCGTTTAAGTCAGCTGTTAATGGTTTTTTGCTGGATTTCCTTTAGCAGCGTTTTGGGCTTCCCGGTGTTGCAAGATGCTTCATTTGGGTTGTATTTCCTGTCCGTGGGAGCTCAAGCGTGAAGTTTTAATAATAATAATATTAATAACATCAGAGGTCTAGCTCTCGGGAAAGCCCTGGTTTCCTCTTTGATAAAAAGCTTACGTTTGAAGCGCAAATTTAACGTCTAGTGTCACGTGCTTCGCGTAAGATTGGTCTTCTGCGAAAGTTGCATGTTGTGTTCGATGACAGGAACGTAGTTCGTCGATCCATCGTGTGTGGATGTTTGGAATGGTCTTAATGGCTCTGTCTTTGCTGGTGCTGGTATTGGCAGCTTATTTGCTAGACATGTGTCTCGATAAGACACTAGAGCCTAGAAGAAAAAAAGTAAGAAAACAAAAGAGGTGGGCGACCCCTGGTTGCGTGGGGGGTTGTTAACCTCATGGAGTTTCTCCGTTCCTAATTATAATAATAATAATAATAATAATGCTTTTATGCATTCCTGTTCCCTTTTTTGGAATATTGCTCACCAGTCTGGGCTTCTACTGCAGCCAGTCACATGGATCCGCTGGACCGACTCTTTAGCTTGCCAGTGGGCTGTGTGTTGAAAGTGATTTGGTGACTGGGTCCCATAGGCAGAGAGTAACTTCCAGTGTAAATTTTATACGGTGCACAACAGCGTGAGGCATTGGTTGCTGCGGCTAATGCCCACCAATTTAAAATGAAGACTATTGGGTGGCGAACTTAAAGGTTTAGTCGATGTTTTCTACTTTAGTTTAGTATAACTTGGAATTTACTGCCGGGATTCGTGTTCGGTCATATGGCTCTATGAGAGTTAAGGTCGGCTGCTATAATGGTTTTTCGCTGGATTTTTCTTAGCAGGGTCCTGGGTTTCCTGGTGTTTCATAAAGCTGCATTTGGGTTTCATTACGTGTTCGTGGAGGCCCTGACGTGTAGTTTTAAAGATAGTAATAATGATGATGATAACTACAGAACCAACGCAAACCACAAATGGTATTTTTTTGTTCAGATGGGTCAGTCTTTTATTCTTGAATTAAAGGTCTCCACGCCTTTCGAAAAAATACAAGTTATATTTTCGAGGCTCTTTCTTGAAGGAAGAACTAGCAATCTTCAATACTCGTATATGATCGGAACTGCACAATCTCTGCAGATGCATAATATCACAGTATGAGTCTTCAATCACAGCTACAAAGAATTTATTAAAATCCCCAAAAGCTGACCCATATAAACAAATTAGTAGGTAGGTGAGATGTGAGGCAGCAGGGTAACAAGCCGCTGATGAATGTGTTAACGTTTGAAGCACGAGCTTAAAATTAGTAAAAGAGTCTAAAAAATACACAAGTACCAATCGGAATTTTTAAGGCGACTATCGGATATTATCTGATGCCGCCTCGATGTACTAATAGACACGAGATAAATTCTTATGATTTCCGATTGTGTGAAGTCGCGAAAAAGACGTGAAAATCTTCAACCATACATCTTATCATAGGTAGCTTTAGGTTGCAACTCTTGGACCTCTGGCAGAGACCCAAATGCCCTATACCTCAGGCAGACTACCTTCACACTTCATTTAATTCCATTCCGTGAGAGTATGTCGGTCAACTACTGAACTTTTGAGACCACCCTCACACTGAGGCGGCCGATATACGGACGCCAATAGCGGGGGAGGCACTGGCTTACCCTGAACCACTTCTGCGGGTCAACGGGTACTGAGGGGGGGGGGGGATAGCCATGACCACAGGATGCTCATAACACTTCCTAAAGATGTGATTCAAAGTGATAATAAAATCCTTGGTTAAACAGAAAACAGTTACAGAAAATATTCTCATTTCAAGAGGGGCAGCCGTAAATAAAAATGAAGACTAAGAAACTAAATTACAAATAAATGCTTATCTATGAATGTATAAATATATTCATTTATGCTCAATGTTAAAAGCAAGTGAAATCAAATTGTCACAGAAAATAGATAAAGGTAAAGTGATGCCGGTACTGTAGGTGGCCAAGCTGAGATTCAAGTGCAATATGTGTGCAAAGTTAGATTATATATGTATATTATTAACCCTAAACCGACGGACCAATATCAAGAGTCTCGTAAGAGTGGCGTTATATGAAAAGTGAAAAAGTTGACACACTTCGACTGGGGGTTAAAACTGCACGCCAGGACATTAAGGGACGGGAATACTCCAAATGAAGCATTGCGGGTGTGAAGCGTCCGGGTGGTACTACCGTCGATCACGACACCTTTGCGTTCACGTACGCTTTCCTGCGCGCGCCACTACTAAAATAAACACTACCTAACCTAACCTAGCCTAACCTAACCTACCCTTACCTAACCTACCCTTACCTAACCTAACCTCCTTATACCTAACTTTCTAACCTAACCTTACCTAACCTAACCCAATTTAACCCAACCTAACCTTACCTAACGTTACCTAACCTTACCTAACCTAACCTTACCTAACCTAACCTTACCTAACCTTACCTAACGTAACCTAACGTACCTAACTTAATCAGCGATACAGCGAGCAGCGCGGCGCGCCAACTTGAACGCCGCTTACACTCACACGATCTGCGTACACAATCACGCACACAAGGTGTCGTGAACGACGGTAGCGCGTCCGGGTTACCCAGTGTAACCCGGGGTTACCCAGCACGCTGATTATAACAGGCCTCTGAGTAGTACGCCCAGTACTACCTATGTGGTCCACGACACTGTCGTGTGAACAAATTTTATCCAATGACAGAAGCTTTGGGACAGTAAACCGCACGTTGCGTCTGACACGGTCCTAGCGACGATATTTGAGGTTTTTTCAACATTTTCACTCGGAATCGTAGCCCGACTTCAGATTATCCAGTCGCCTGATAGACTGGAGTTATCATTCACAGAGTAGCTATCTTTGGAGGTATGATCTTTAACTGGGGACACTGGGGAGGAGGATCTTCCAGTGATCCCTGGCGACTTACAGTCGCCGTAACGTTATCGTATCTTTATCCGGGTTTGGAGTTAGTTTGGAGAGCGGTAATTCAAATACCTGGTCTCTGAGCGCACTGAAAAGGTCCATCATGCAAGTTTGTATTCTGATAACACTGCTCAGTTCCCTTGTGATCAATCGGATCGACTGCTCCCCGGAACCTCAAGTAGGATTACGATTCAAGCTGGTACATGAGCTCAGAGTATCAGTTCGGATTCAAACGAAGTAAAAACCATTACCGGTATGCTGAACAGAAGCCAACATATTAATTAGTATGCAATTCGAAGTACGCAATATCTTCGTGCAGAGTACACATTAGTCAGATGTAACCTGTGCGTTCAGCTGTATTAAATATTGAAACAGACTAAGAGAAGCATAGTTTCAGTGGCATACACAGCTCGTATATGTAGATATTTTTACTGCTACAATAGGTACAGGATCTTTCAGCTGCAATGTGTCGCAAATAACCTACCTCTTCATCAATTGCCGGTAGGACACTTTCTATACCAAAAGAGGTTCATTTTGACAAAAGGTGTCTGTTTCTTAGTACTTCCAGACTAGTGGTTTGTGATAGGTTTAGTTAATTACAACATTTTCAGAATACCTGATTACATTTAATACAACATGGAGACAACTGTTTACAATAATAGAGTGTCAAACAAGCTCCAGATTTTACTGTTTACTGCATGACTTAATCTCGCCCCTCCCGTGAGAAGAACACTAGAACGTTACCTACATGATACACCATGAGGGATGAACTGTTCTACAAGTTAAGACCCTAAAAATCTTCTACAACTGTTTGTTCGCTTCTACTTTTTTTCTGACTTCTCTTTTCTTCTTTATTATATTTATAATTTCATGTTTTCCTAATATCACCTATTTTTTAGCCTCGAAGTTAACATGATGTCAATCAACTAAGTGTTATATGGACACACACTTGACACTTGGATCACGATAGTATCCTGCAACATGTCTTACATCCAGCACTTCACAACATGTCTTTCTAGGTCGTGAATAGAACAGTGCTCCCTAATCTGTAAGGCTCATTGAGATGTTTTAATCTAGGCTCCTCAGCAAGTATTTTAATAGAATCATTTTATGAAAAAAAAAAATTCGTATGAGAAGAAATAAATATTCCTTCTTTTTTTTCTTGTACGAACAGTAGGTTGTGAAGTAGAGTTGTACAGTCAATTCTTAACCTAGCGAGTAAGACTCGTTGCTGATTGTTTTACACTAGTGTACTGAACATGTATTGTGATAGAACTATTGTATGAATACCTTCCTACGGGGAGAAATACATGATTTTGATTTGATTTATCACCCATAAGCCAGCACACCCGTGCGCTGTACCGCAGATGCGCACCCAGGCGCAGCACGCTGGGCAGCTTACACAGGGACGGCGCCGCAGCTAGGTAGTGTAGGCGCTACTGCCATGTGCGCCACTGGATTTTTTGTTAGGAGTACATTATCAATTCTAAGGAGCTCTTATGACGCAAGTCATTTGAATGCACCAACTGAAGTGCTCGGTCGCTTGGACACTTAAGAGACTGGCTCTGCATCTTATCTTCTCTGGACTTGAATGAGTAAATGCGACAGCATAAACTCCGAGTCAGAGATATATACAGCAGCTTCAGTCAGATGACAGTCCGAAAGTATCAACTGTGTAAGGTATATGCAGAAAATATCTAGCTAAAATATACACCATATCTGAGCTTTTTCACGCTGAGTTAACTATTTTGCTACTGACTGAAAAGCTGCTTTCTTAATTTTAATTTAGCTCAGACATCTCTCAATTGCTAAAAAAATAATAATTTAAGCAATTTTCAACTACTTTGTACGTTCACAAACAAATTATTGTGTATTATGTGAAATACCAAAAACACTTGCATGAGCTGACACCAAGAGGCCAGGGATTAAACGAATCCTGAACTAGAGCTCAGTCCCTATAATACCGGAGGAACAACCTTGGCACGGCTGCAGCCGCTCCACACGACACGGCCCCTAGAAATCACAAGAACGAGTTCCAGAAGTCGTGGCCCTGCTGAGGTCTTCAGCCGACGCGCTGGTCAACTTAATGTCAATGTCACAGCAAGCAGGTCTGCAGTAGAACTTGCGAGCGATCATGAACAAAAATATTACATTTTTGCACACTGTTAGTTAAATATTGCTTTGGCTCACTATTCCTCATGTTAATATAAGCAAAGCAGAACATCAGTGAAGCAGTGAATTAATATTATCGACTTCTCTCTAGCGGGTGCAGGTTGTAAATGTGCAAATACATATAAACTTATTTATGTTCGGTGTTCCGACTTGAAAATTATTGATGCTGTTATTCATAAGGAAAAAAAATTCTGGGATGTTAATGGAGAAAAGAACTGAGAGCGATAGCTCTCTTTCTACTCCGGCAGCTATTAATTGCCAATAGATTTTTGCCGAGCCCTGAGTCAAGAGTAGACAAACCGTTGACATCTTAAATAGAAGCATCTCGAAAGGAACTGACCCCTGAGTCTCAGTTATAAGGGAGTCCCCGAAATATGGCTCACCTGGCAACAGATCTACGCAAGAGATAAAAAAAAACATAAATTCAGGGTCATTTGCAAATTAGTAGTTAGGGACGACACAATTGGGTATAGCGACATGGCGGAAGACATGGCGCACTGTACATAATGCGAGAGAGGGAGTTCTGGAGCAGGAACTTGTGCACTCGGAAAACGTTCAGCTAAATGTAACCCAGGAGTCCATAAGAGATGCGTTTTAACCAAAAACGTTAGTTGCTAGAGGGAAACATGGTAGGCTAAATTAGCTCTTTTTTTAAGCTTCTTTCCGGGGGTATTAATCTTGGTACCGGTAACGACACAGCGACCTCTAGCATGGATGTGTTTACTAGGGTGCGTTCAGGGTTCATGAGGTGACATGGAAATGTTGATGAAACATGCTCTTGTGAGCACTAAGCAGTAGTTCGGTAACACAAGCAAAAAAAAAAAAAACGGAAATCTACGGCCTTCCGTCTTTTTTCTTCTTCTTGTGGCTGAAGCCGCAAGCGCCCAACTCGAGACTTCTGCTCCATTGAGGTTCATCTCTCAGCAGATCCCAATTAGCTTATTGGTACAGTGCCAGGCAAGGATGATGAGACTTACAAGTGCGATGCCGTGGCGTTTTTCATAACATCACGTTCCACCCATGGGCATGGAGTTTCTAACCCTTTCTGGATCCTATTATGAAGAAGCCTCAAGCTAGTAGACGAATAACTTCCAAGCGCTAATTGTGTCTATGAATCTTTTATGCAGCCCCAGAGATACTGGAGTCTCACAACTCAGCCCCAGAAGTGCTGGAGTCTCACAACTCAGCCCCAGAAGTGCTGGAGTCTCACAACTCAGACCCAGAAGTGCTGGAGCCAAACGACTCAGCCCCAGAAGTGCTGGAGTCTCACAACTCAGACCCAGAAGTGCTGGAGCCAAACGACTCAGCCCCAGAAGTGCTGGAGTCTCACAACTCAGCCCCAGAAGTGCTGGAGTCACACGACTCAGGTTGCCTCCCAGGGACGCCTGACGCACTAATGTCACCGACAGTGTCAGATTCAAAGGTCAGCCGAACGGCCTGATATTTTTAACTTAAAAACTCTCAGCACGACATTCACAAAGCTTTCGCAACAATGCAGGTTAACAGGCTACCCGTGACAGTCGAACGAAAATGCTCAGTTTCCTTAAACAAATGAAATATATAACGAAGAGTAGTGCAATGACCGCTGCAACCCATAGGCTACTAAATGTAAACAAACAAGGACTAAGGGTGCATAATTGCCCATGAAGGCGGGGCACACCAGTCATGTGTACGCATTATCCACGCTCTGCCTCTGAATGTGTGGCTGTGTCCATTTAAGCAGCAGAACAGCGAGTCTCGATCACCCAGACTGTGCACAAATATCCCAAACTTCACTAGTGACGCGAGTGTATCAGCTGACGAGACGGCTATCATTTCAGTAAATTTTTTGGTAGCTGTACCTGTTCAAAGGACAGTGAGAGGAGAAAAGGCCTTTAGTCGACAGTTGAGAGAAGCCATCTTAAAATTGGCACTGGTACCTACCTAGCCTTGTATCTGAAAACACTTACGGTCACGAACAAACTTTAATGGATTCTTCACACTGGTTTAGTCAATCGAGAAAAGAGTATCGAATAACGTTATCGAAACAGCAATACGTAAGTACGTTAATTTTGGCCGGTGTATTGCCTGTAGCGTAGGTATCTTTCACATCATAAGTGAACCTTGACCTCGTTGGTCACCCAATATATATCGACCAAACTGCTAGTTTCCTTTTATGTAAACAGAACTTTACATAGAACCACAAGGTACTGATACAGCAATCGTGAGCTGCCACAACGAGCGAAATGATCGTCACTCAAAAGCAGTCGTTCTTAAGAGTCCTCGTGATGCTCTCAGACGTCATTGTGACTATCTAATTAAGCAGCCATGAAAAGATCGCGGGTTAAATATTGAGAGATTTTCAAAGTAGAAAAACTGACAAGCGTGTCACATAACAGCCCTTGGAGGAAACCATTACGGTCACGGGAGGCAGCCCCAACAGCTTTCTCTGTAGCCGCTAAAATAACCTTGTTTTTAGAATGTATGCGGTTGTTCGAATTATAAGGTAATGGGGACACGGGAACAGCGGTGGGACGGAAAAGCTAACCCTGTCCCTAGCAAGTGATCATGAATGGAGACGTCTAAAATACTATTCATGCGACAGCGTTTTTCAGCCTCTCAATAAAGAAATGAGAGCAGCAAATTCAAAGGCAATACAAACTTATAACAAGTCTTGCAATGATTAGCGAGTTTAGCTTCCCATAAGCCATAAGAAAAATTACATTTTTTTTCTGCGCGCACTTGCGTTCAAACGAGCCGCGCGCCATATATACGAGAGCAGGTAACAAAATTAATGCAGGTATTGGAAACCAGGGAGAGTGTAGGTAGGATATGCACTCGTTCGGTCAACAGTGGTGAATGTGTACGCTTCACGTGTATGAAGCATCCGGGAATACCATCACAGTATTTTCATCGCCCCAATAGTCAAAATCATAGAACAGCGTCTGCATGGGGCAGCCAACTATGTTGTTAGGGTCGAAAGTCCAGCCCTAAAGTGTTCCACAATTTAACTTAGAGCAGTTTGTACCTGTCGCTGCTTAAGGGAGGTCTACCAGACAATTAACACAGACGAAAGCCTGCTGCTTTGAACACTAACTCTGTTACCGTAGAGCTTCTGTTCCTAAAAGGACTTTATTGTGGAGCCCATATTGTACGGGTGTCCAGCCGGAAATGCTCGTACCCTTGAGGATGCGAAGTGACCTTTAAGAGGGTGAGAAATTAACGGAAATAAATATCTTCCACAAATTCAGTATAAATTTAATTCCTTTATCATTATGTGAGTCATTAATTTTGCAGAGGGTGCGAGAACACAATGAAATTTTCTAGGGAGGTCTGGTACAGAAAACGTTAGAAATTGTTGCAAATGCAACTAATTTGTGATTCAGTTCTGGGAAATTCATATGAGCATGTTGTTCTAACAAGCAATTTTTACGATAATCATGGGTGTGTTTTCCATCTTGGGGGCCTTAGGTTTGATCGACCAACTTATAACTGTGAGTATGAAATACTAACAGACCTTCTCTTATTTCATCAGAAGGAAAACTGTATAAGATATCTGCTGGAATTAATGCCGTGCGTATTCATGGCCATGGTCATTTCAATTTGTTTGCACAAATTAATTCTCACCATTCAAATATACCGTTTGTAATTGTATATATTTACCAATAATTGTTCCGTTATCATCAAACTTTATTGTTAACCTTTCGTTGGTTTTGAAGCTCCTCAAACATAGATTATCTGTTAGGTAGGGAGGACTAACTCGCCTCCACAGGGCACTTGCATAATTGGTGATTCATAGATCTAAAGCTTTTGTTCATTACTTACGTGTAACTTCATCATCATTATTAGTATCTGAGCCTCAGTTACAATCAGATATATATATATATATATATACGCTTGTGTTCACGATTGCCGTACCGTGCACAGTGTAGTTCCAAGAGATAGCATGTACGAAGGAGATGAGAATCATGAACCGCTTAAGTAAAATTAAAAACAAATAAATGATGACAGCTTTCCACTGTTTCCAAGACATCTCATTTCACAACTAGAGCACTCTGAGAGCGCATACATCCGCCAAGCAGGGGAACGGTTACAAAAAAAATTGAAATTGGCTCTGAAACCATAATTTTCTTTGTATAAACTCAAAAATCCAATCATTTGTGCCTTTTGATAGCAATAACAGCTTGTGAAATTTTCTTGAAGATCCGTTCATAATTTTTTGAGTTATACTGCTAGCAAACGTTAAGACAAACATGAGTCAAACATGCAAACGAACATACCGATCAGCACCAAAATTTAATCATTTATGTCTTTCAACATTATTACCAACCCCTATAAATTTCATAAAGATTCATTCATTATTTTTTGAGTTATTGGGGTAACAAGAATAAAATTAAAAACAGCGACAAACGAACGAACGAACAAACGGATCATTACCAAAATTTGATCATTTACTCTTTGCTATATACCTGACAACTCATGTCAGTTTCATCGAAATCTATTCATAACTTTTTGAGTTACTGCATTAACAAAAATGACGCAGACAAACAAACGGATAGACATATCTTCACCAAAAGTTAATCATCTGTTCCTCCTATCATACCTAACAATCCCTGTAAATTTCACCCAAATAGGTTCATAACTTTTTTAGTTATCTTGGTGACAGACAGACAAATTAACAGACAGGCAAACACGACGAAAATATAAACTCCTTGGCGGAGGTAATTATTGAATAAATGTGGAATATTAAGTACGAGTTGTGTCGCAGTCCATTAAGATAATGTTCCAGTTCTCGTCAAGTTTAAATGAATTAAAACTCAGAACGTGTGCACTTTTCTGCTTTTTAATCTGAACCAGCAACACAATCAGACGCTGAGTTCAGAAAATACGTTCTTCGACAGACTATCGTGTGAAACTGTGAACACGCCTTAACCTACCAAACGATACCTACAGATGATCAGCGCTAGCAACTGAAATTTGTTTTCATCGTTGTCGTGTTTCTATTTCATTTTTTACAATGACTAGAAGAGTTGACAGAATTTTGTCAGCCACCTGCAAAATAGAAGAAAAAAAATCTGATCAACACGGAGACACATTCACCTAAATAGTAAACCAGTTATTCTTGGAGCACAACCTTGGTCTAGAAGGAGGTTTTACTGCACTGTATAGGCACTACAAATAGTCAATTAGCATATTTAAACATAATTGAGATCACCCTGACACCCTTCATCGTGTTCATTTTTAAGCGTCAGCGTGACGTCATCGGCCTGACTACGGAGCTAAACTGAGTCGCATTTGTTTATAGAAAGCTTGAGAGGTGCATGACGTATTAATACGAGACAAATGTCGGTGTGTGACAAATACGTCAGACACACCTAATGCACTGCAATAACCTTCAGACACGAGCTGCAAGAAATACTGCGTAAAAGTGTAAAAAATATATATTAAAACTGTAGCTACCAGGTACTGTACTTCAAATACTCCCCAAGCAACTGTTATACCTCCAACAGGAGCTGTTCTAAGAAGAAAGGCATCTAGCAAACAGCAAAAATTAAAAGGTAAAATCCGGGGGAAACCCGGCAAATATTCCTCGAAGCTGCCCCAGGCAGGGGAGATCCTGGGGGGCGTCCGCTGCCAGTGATCAAATTACATACACACCGACACACCGCGCTGGGCGCACAGCCCGGCCGTCGCTCGAATTATCGACACGTTTAGGTTAGTGTGTAAATAGTTATGAATCGAGCACAAATACGTTCGTTTGTTTCTTAGAATATGTGAGCAGTTCTGAAGTTCCAGGAAAATTCAATGCAGACAACAGCGGTGCAGAGTTCTGAAGCAGCCGAAGTTATTACGATGCGTTTCCTTTTTAGACTTCTCGCGAAAGCAGGAACGTAGGACACGCTTGCAAACACAGACTCATTCTGAGTCTATTTTCTTCTCATACCAAAAGAATATTCAGCGAAGTTTTTCTCGTCGATATAAACCTCAGCACAGGGGGTACCGTATACGATAGTGCGGTAGGAGTCGTGGCTTACATACCAGCCCACACCGCTGGATGTACGAGAGTACGCTGGGGGCACCCAGGAAATGCCCTCTCTTGTGTCCTGTTATCCTTGATGGGAGCATAAGCACCGCTTTCACTGGGAGAACAGATGTCCTCCATAGGTACGTACATGTACTATAGATGTAGGCAATAATTTGCAGGAAATCTTACCCCTATTATACCGACAGTAGTTCACATCCTTTGTATTTACTGCCGGCTGTAGTAATAGCTGGTACAGATATGGCGGTTGAGGTTTTCTAGATTTTATGACCTAGGCACATCGTATGATAGGTTAGAAAATCATTCCATTCTTTTGAAAATTATCTGCTGAAAAGGTGAATCATAGGCAAATGGGGAGCATGGAGGCTAGTGCAGTTTTAATCAGTTAATCAGTTCACTCGTGGTCTTATTTTCAAACGATGATATACATAGTGTAGTTGAAAATCAACCAGGGGGAAATTTCCCCTGGGTTGAAAACCTGGTATAGAGAGGATTTCGTGAGGCACTCCGCAGTGAGGAAAAAATGCATGAATGCATTTGCATCGATTCATGCATCCTAAAAAATTGCACAGTGGCCTACGTGAGTTACTGCCTGGGCTTAGAAACACATCGTCAATGGTTTAACGTTGACGACGGCAATTATTCTCTATACATGATCCATAGACCGCAACAGCACTGTGGCGGTCTATGTATGATCTCAACATTAAAGCCGCACATCAAGAACATCGTGAAAGAAAATCTCATTGCTTTTACGATTTTACATCTGACAGAAAAGTGAATGGCAATTTTTTAGCAAAATCCACTAACAAGCAACGTGGCAGTGCGCAAACAGCGGCTGAATCTGAGAGATTTCTTTCATTTTCTGCAAAGAGGTCGCCGCCAGCAGGCGGTCCTCGGCGTCTGGGAGCCAGCACTGTGTGCCGACCGCAGGCCGAGACAGCCCTGAGATCTCATATTCAAGTCTCTTTTTCCTGTTATGCGGCCTACAGGACTATACAATAAAACCTGCTGCCATGGTCTTTTTGGGGGAAAACACCGCCTTCCCAGGAACATTAACTTCGAGTAACAGAGATATAAGCTACGGTACAAGAATGTACACGCCGGCCCATGGCTATGGACGGTTCGGGTGTTGTGTCGTATGCTGATCGAAGGGGCAGCTGATGGCTGTTATTCGGCGGAGAAGTACCGTAGCAAAACGTATGATATAGATTATAGGCAATAGAACGATCCTTAACATTGCATCAAATGTTTCTTAAATATCAGTCAAAAATAGAATTGATAATTTTCGAGGTCAATTTTCGAGTATCCTCCATAGAGAAGAGAAGTAGTTTTCATTACCTGAAGAATATCTTTTGCTCTTCCTTCGATGATCTTTTACTAAGTTGGCCATCATGAGCTCAGGAAAACTTTATTCGCCGTGTGAAAGAAATAAACTCCTGATCAAAAGTTTAAGACCACTTGAAATTATAAAAAAAATAACATCGTTTAATGATAAATAAACTCCTTCGACTAGGGATCAGTAATTCCTAAAGATAAAATGTGACAAAGACGAAAAATACCTGCTGTAATAATTTATTAAGAAGTGTACATCTTTGTCAAATAGCTAATAATTTTTTCAGTTGATCCAAATTATAAGACCAGGGTAATAAATGTTCAGCTTTAGAGTAATTTCCGGAGCTTCGGATCAGTTACAGGCTTGTACTGATAGTGTGAAGGTGTCACTATGCGCAAAGCAAGTAAGCTCTCCGAATTAGAACGTTGTCGAATTGTTGAACGGCATATGCAAAGTTTGTCGCATCGTGCAATCGCAGCTGAAATTCACCACACTAAAACTGTGATTTGCAACTTCCTAAATGACCCTGAGAGTTATGGAACAGCAAAATCTGGTGGTAAACCGACAAAAATTTCCTCTGTATTGCGTAGGAGAATTAAAAGGGGTTGTTTCTCAAGACAGAGGACGGTCTTCCGGGCAAATCAAAGCACTCACAGATGCTGATGCAGTAGTTCAATAACCATCAAGCGACACTTACGCAAAAAAGGCATGAAGAACAAAAGGCGCTGAAAGGTCCTCGGTTGTTTTCGCGTAGCAAAGTTGGCCGTTTACAGTTTGTTCAAGAGCACCAGACATGGGACATTGAAAAGTGGTATAAAGTTTTGCTTTCTGACGAAAAAGGTTCAATCTGGATGGCCCTGGTGGCTTCCAGCGGTACTGTCATGACAAAGAAATGCCTCCTGAAACGTTTTCTAAGGTCAAAGCGGCGGAGGCTCGGTTATAGCTTGGGGTGCCTTTTCCTACAGGGGAGCAATGAAGCTTCAGGAGGTGC
Source organism: Parhyale hawaiensis (assembly GCA_001587735.2). Lineage (NCBI taxonomy): Eukaryota > Metazoa > Arthropoda > Malacostraca > Amphipoda > Hyalidae > Parhyale > Parhyale hawaiensis. The sequence goes on along the minus strand of LQNS02278080.1, from coordinate 2,204,180 downwards.
AGGGTGGTCAAACAGCTGCTGATTATATCGGCATGTCACAAAAATAGTCTTTGTTGATGGAGGGCCCTCGTTTCTGTGGTGATGAATGGTGTTTCCAGCTGGATAATACAGCAGTCCAAGCTGCCCGCCAGACAATGTCCGTTCAAGAAAATGGGGTCCTTGTTTTACGCATCCAGTATGTTCGCCAGGCTTAAACCCAATAGGAAATCTTTGGGGATGGATGGCGAGAGATGTTTACGGAAATGGTAAACAATTTGTGACAGTAAACGTAATTAGATATTCCATCTTTAGGAGCTGGGACAACATTCCTCTAACCCTCATGGAAACCCTCATTTCTAGTATGCCGTAAAGAATTTTTGAGGTTATCTACAAGAATGGAGGCAATATTCATTACTAAGTTCAAACTCTTCTCACCTCAACTTCACTGTCGGGAGGTTACGTACGAGTTTTGTTTGTGGTCTTATAATGTTGATCAACTGAAAAATTCATTATATTATATTTTTCTCCAATTAACCTAGTCCTTCACATCGGGACGGAGAGACTAACCAACCTTCCAACCAAGCAGACAACCAACCAGCTATCAATGTTTTATTATGTAGTGGGATTTGTGAGATGTAGGATATGATTCTTGAAACCTGACTAGTTAGTCATCTTTGATATACGACGTAAATGGCGCAAGGTGATGTTCGGATGCGTGTGTTGTATTTGAGTGCGCGTTTTCTAAATGTAACGTAAAATATACAGCTTTTCATCGTTCAAACTTGTTAAGTTAAAATGTTTATCATAAAGTTATCTTCATACTTCCGTTTTCCATATTAGGTTATTGACAAGAATTTTTCGAAAACCATGACCCATTGCAGCCAGCTTTGCCTTATGGCTATGAACGTGGTTTCGAGACCCACTTGAAGTCAGCAGTATGAATAACGTGCGAGTTGCGCATCCACGCATCAAGTTGAGCGAGTGACTGCTCAGCAGTATAGGCACAAAGTTGCACACAATTTCAGCTAGCTACAATGTCGGGGGATCTGTTAAGACATGAGCATTCAAGGACCAAGCACAGAGTTGCCGCGCACCAGTAAAACGCACCGCACTCGCCACCAATTATTACCATCGAAGCTGCTACATCACCGTACATCCGCCCATAATTCTCTCCCGCAGAATATTAGCACGAAAGAAAGTACTAATATTCTTGAAGGTGCGAAGGCCAGCTCCGTCTCGGCTTAGGTGCACTGAAGCAACACAGTCACGGCACTTCCTCAGCATTGCGTTGCGCAAGATGCCGATGCTGCATGAACGAAGAACGAGGCCGTACGTACATCCCTAGATCGTACGGCTCTTCTACACAGTACCTACCGTGTTGTGCACTGAAGGCTACGCTCGCCACATGACTGATATGCGTTTATTTTCACAGTATGTAGTGCAAGTTTTTATAGCAGGTCGAAAAAGTTGGCTGTAGAACACCAGTTGCCTCAGTTCAAGGCTGCTCCTGCTGATTCCGCACAGTCATGCCCAGGAACCAGAGAGCCCGCAAATGAGGGAACCCTGTGTCATTCAGGAACAAACGAGCAGTGCAGTGGGACTAAATAAGAGTGCGAAGAGGCGCAGTAAAGTAACAGTTACGCTATTTACTGCACTTCGTATACATTGACGACTGCGCCGAGGGCCTCTGCGGTTGGTGGGGTAAGGGTGTTGTCCTTGGTCTGCAAAGGGGCGTTCAAATATTTCTGGATAAACTATATAGGTGATGTTTCTTACGTGCTCGATATGAAATTAGTCCTTAACCAGTGGTGATGATGGCTCGATTTAGAGGAGAGCAATCAATTTCGTGTAGAATTTTACGTCCAATGATTTCAATGAGGCCGTAAGAGACACTGTGAGGTTTTATGACTCACGACATCTTATAATTTACCATTAGGGCGCTCTTGTAAGTCAGGTGGAAATTATCATGTATTACATGCCACGGCCGCAATGAATGATATGAGACGGTCTGCGATACCTCTACGGTACGCCATTCTTCAGGAAGTTTTTATGATGTTCTGTTTAATAAATGAGGCGAATCGTCGACTCAGTGTTGATAACACCATGGCTGCTGAAGAACACGAGTACAGCTTCCGTTCGACAATGATGCAACTGCGGTTCCCAGTCATGTCACACAATGTTCGCACGACGTGCTGAATGTTTTCCTTATTTTTACTGTTCAAATCATGAATGTAAATATATGCGTATACAGGTTCGAATGTACGGCAAAGGCCATGTACTGTAAAACTACGTAATTTACTGCCCAAACGATCCGTCACAAATTGTGACAGTTTCTTCTGACACCCAAAACTTGCGCACAGCCTGCGCCCAGATATGTGGGAGGAAATAAATATTTCTACACCATTAACTTGTGTATTTAAAAATAAAGCAAACCAAAAAGAAATATATTGATTCTCATGAATATTATACTCTATGTGTATCTATATTCTTACCAGTTGCCTCGTCAATTAATCACCTCCGCCAAGGAGGTTATGTTTTCGTCGTGTTTGTCTGTCTGTCACCAAGATAACTCAAAAAGTTATGAACCTATTTGGGTGAAATTTACAGGGATTGTTAGGTATGCTAGGAGGAACAGATGATTAACTTTTGGTGAAGATATGTCTATCCGTTTGTTTGTCTGCGTCATTTTTCTTCATGCAATAACTGAAAAAGTTATGAATGGATTTCGATGAAACTGACATGAGTTGTTAGGTATAAAACAAAGAGAAAATGATCAAATTTTGGAAATGATCCGTTTGTTCGTTCGCTCGTTTGTCACTGTTTTTAATTTTATGCTTATTAGCACAATAACTCAAAAATAAAGAATGGATCTTTATGAAATTTATAGGGGTTGTTAGGAATGGTAAAAGACATAAATGATTAAATTTGGTACAGATCGGTTTGCTCGTTTGTATGTTTGACTCATACTTGTCATATCGTTTGTTAGCAGTATAACTAAAAAAGTTATAAAGGGATCTTCAAGAAAATTGCACAAGCTGTTATTACTATCAAAAGGCACAAATGATTAGATTTTCGAGTTTATACAAAGAAAATTACGGTTTCAGAGCCAATTTCAATTTTTTGCTACCGTTGCTTCGCTTGGCGGAGGTATGAACTATCAGAGTGCTCTAGTTAATATTGCTGTTAATCAACAGAGATATAAATTATTCAATTTTTTTCATTATTATGAATTTATTTCGCATGTACAGTCTGTAGTAAATTTTACTTTTCAAAAGCATTTCGAGCAAATTTAAAAGGTGTCTTCTTTTAGCGAAAGCTAGTATTATACTGAAAAACACTTAGGCTTGAGCGCAGCCTATGACAGTAAGATATATGACAACAACACAGCTGCTCGCTCGTGTTAGAAAGAGCGATATAAGCGAACTCTCTGTATACAACAGTTTTCACGGGAACAACCTACAGCTGAGAAATCTTTATTGTTTTTGGTGGAAACTCTTGAGCGAGCGAGGACAAGGTTCAAATTCCGTTATAGTTGTTCAGGCTGAAATGTAGGGACCTTTGTTCGCAATGTGTAGTGCAAAAAAAAATATGTATTGGGGAAAAGCTTGAAGGCTCAACGCTTCGGGTCTTCTTATAAACAACAAGTCAGTCTGACGAAGGAGTTCGTTGATGTGAGTTACGGCTTCTCTTCTTCGGGAAGCAGCGTCTGCGCCCTCCCCGTGTCGGTGGGACTCGCGTTTGATTCCACGGATTTCTTATCCGCGTTGCGAACGGACTTGTTTTGGCTCCTCTCTGGGCATGGGCCTCTAGCGTCGCCGCCGCCAAGTGCTTTGCGACAATTAACGCACAACTGCACTACTTGCAACACTCACGCCATGAGTGCTAATGTTGTAAATCTCAGACCCCATGTGGCAACAGGGCTTCCTTCACCTTTAGCGCCAATAAGTGGACTTGTCATCAAGAGCACGCAGTACCAGTGCTTCTCTTCGAAATGGACGCGATTCTGTTTCTGCAATACATCATCCCGCATTCTTCAAACTACTTACGGTGGATTTTTTACGCCTTGAAAAAGGCTAATGTCTGGGATTGGGTCCAGCATTCTGCCGTCAAAGTGTTGTAAAGCCATGATGAAATGATGTATAATTTCATCGTTTCGATATCACAAGTTCTCGCGGCGACTTTAAATAGCTCTTCAAAGAGCGTGCAACGAAATTAAATTCTCCATTGATATGATCTTCTCTACGTCTTGAACTATTTCTGCAGGGGCATCGGGAGTGTAATTGAAATTCTCTATTTTGACGCGATCTACATTACGTCCATGTATAATCCTACCAAGAATCGTGCAACGAGTTTCGATGTGATCTTCGGAAAGTCTGTAATAATTCTACATAGAAAATTGTGCAGAGTGTTAACGTTCTAAAATTTGTTGTGATCTTCGCAGCGAAAATTGTAAAATACTCGTGTAGAGGAATCTTCGTACGCCGGGCTTGTACTCAAGGAAGATTTGAAAGAAAAGGAATATCTGTCAACGTAGGTGAACTCTAGTTTAAGGATCAAGGTATGAAAAAATGGAAAAATGTAAGATATTTTCAGAGAAATAGAAGGATAAGTGAGACGTAGACTAAGATGTGTTTAGGTAATTACGAAATTTTTTATAAGACTGTGCAAACTAGCTAAGCAAAAATGGAAAAAGAATGCGTAACCACCAGGAAGATGAGTGATGTGAGGTTGACTAAACTGTGCGCAGGTAATTGCGAGAGTTTTGCAATAGACCGTGCGAATTCGATCCTAAACTTCAAATTATAAGCTCATAATGCAACGACACGTATGGCCTTCTTTGTGTATCGGGAGATGTTCGGGCCACAGCTCTCAATGGATGAAGAGGTGTCTTTCTTAAAAAATTATCACTTAATTAATATTTACTTAATGCACGGCAAGGAGTCTTTAACATTGTTGCCAAGTCAAGCGATTGTTGTCAAGTCACGATATTAAGCGATACTCATTTAACTACGAACAGAATTTATTTTTGTCAAAGGCTTGAGTTTTCCAATGGTGCGTTGCGTTCAAGATTAAGAGACCAAATTAAAAAAAAAAAAAAATGTTGTTTTAACGCTGTATTCCCCTGCATAATACTTTTTGTTGTTGTTGCTGTTGTTGTTGCCAAGCGAGATGTATAAGTATCTAAGGATGCTTTACAAAACTTCAATGATGGGTAATTTGTTTGACTTTTTATCTTGCTCAAATTTCTGTCTCTCTCTTGATTACAATACATTATTTCGTTGCTCATTGTGTTCTTTATTTAGCATCCATGATAGAGCTCCTTTGTAGTAGGTTAAGATATTTGTTTTTCATTTATTTTATTCATTTGACAATTTCAAAAATTATTATTTGCATTATTTTGATTATTAATTTTATCATGTTGGGGAGGTCGCCCGCCTCTCCCAAATTATGGCGTCGTGTGTAGATACAGAGAGCCCAGAACCTTTAGTCTTGCTGGACTGATAAGACGGGCGGCACACCGATGTGGCCAGGGCTGGATGACCCGAACATCACTCCAGAACATATATATAGAAGCATCATTTCAAAACGCGGTAACAGATACAGTATTTGTATTTCTGCATAAACAACAACGCAACAAAACAAGTAAATTCCTCTATAATAGAAATTATATAACAATTGATATATTTTAGGTTGAAAAAAGTATTCGTACAGCACAAAAATAATTTAAAAACAACATATAATATTTTTTGGCGTAGCCTTTACTCAATTCAACAGTAATTAATCTCATTCTATAGTATATACCAAGCCTCGATATGTTTCCTGAGGGGATTTAGCCCATTCTTCCTCGCAGATTTCTTTGACGTTCGGAATGGACTTCGGCCACCTCGCATTAATGTTTAATTTCAGAAATCGCCACAAATTTTCTATCGGATTCAAATCGAGAGACTGACTTGGCCATTCTAGTTGTTGTACATGATTATCGGAGACGTTAGCCTTCGTGTACGAAGGCTAACGCTTGTCCCTGTTGATAGTAAGACCTCCTGAAACTCTTTGCGAGCAGTCATGGTATATTCGGACACCATCCTGGCCATATTTCTTGAAGCTCTAAAGGAAATCTTCCGCGACCAGCCAGATCTAAATTGGTTTTCGACGGTTTCCAAACTTGTATATAAATATTTTAATAAATGACCCGATAATGGTAAATGGTATTTTGAGTGTGTGTGATATTTGCCCATAACTTTTCCCGCATTTCCATTCTTTAACAATCAACTCTTTTACAGAATTTGTAAGTTCCTTGCTTTTTGCCATGGTTGCAACCTTCTTCTACGATGTCGCACGAAATAATGACCCCAAAGCTCTTCATAGACTATAGTAGACATCTAATGTAAAATCTAGGTTCTAAAAAGTTTTTGAACAGTCAAATATATGTAAAAATTACAAAAATCGTTTCGTACGATTACATTTTTGAAACCCAGATACGTGAAATATTATATAATTTAAATAATTCATTATCATTTTAGGTTTTGTTGACATATATCAATTGATAACACTTGAATACAAATACTGTATCAATATATTTATTTTTTGTTCGTTGGATTTTTTTTTAATAAACAATTTTATAGCGTACGAATATTTGTTTTTCCCCCACTGTATAATCCACCGCCATCTCTAATAGTATTATCCCGGCTTGCTCCAAAAGCTAAAACATTAATTCAACTTTTGGGGCAGCCGAAAAGTATGTTAGGGATGATTCGGATGAGCCACAGCACTAGGTACAGCGAACTGCATAGCAACATAATCTGAGAAAATATAATCACCCAACTGTCAGTCAAAAAAAAAAAAACTAAATTTTATCATCAATTTTACCACAAAATACAGAAACAGCTAAATGCAAGGGGATCAAAGAAGCAAGCGTTGTTATCCGTGCAACCGCGTAAACGGAGACCGCGCCGAAGCTCTCGCCGGAGGGTGACACGAAATTTGAAGGTGTGCTTGACAAAGAAGACCTCGGGAGGCAGGTGAGAGAAGGTGCTCCTCAACCACAAGAATCTTCGTGAGCTGCAAATGTCAGGACGGTAATGCAAACACAGGGCGGCCTTCGCGAGAGCGCAAAAAGGTTAAACATCACCGCCGCCGCAACGACAGCGACAGCAGATGGCCGCCGCCGGCCCTCGTTTGCGACACTTCGACACCGCAAGTCTTGTGATTAATTCCTAGAATTCAAGGCTTGTCGAGTGCGATCATTTGCAGCTTGCACAGATATTGTGTGCTTTCCGGGGTGTGGTAAGGCTTTGGGAGCCCTGCAGGGATGTGGGAGGTGAGCCACCCATACACCTGCGCTGCAGGAACTGCTTATAGTAGGCACAATCGCATATATACCACGCTGCAGGGGCCACAGTCACCCATACACCAGCGCTGCAGGGGGCATAGTCACCCATACCAGCGCTGCAGGGAACATAATGACCCATACCAGCGCTGCAGGGGGCATAGTCACCCATACACCAGCGCTGCAGGGGCCATAGTCACCCATACACCAGCGCTGCAGGGGGCATAGTCACCCATACACCAGCGCTGCAGGGAACATAATGACCCATACCAGCGCTGCAGGGGGCATAGTCACTCATACACAAGCGCTGCTGGGAACATAGTCATCCATCCACCAAGGTTACAAGGACCAAAGTCACCCATACACCAGCGCTGCAGAGGGCATAGCGGTTTCCCAAGCGCTGAAAAGGCTCCAGAAAAAATAAAGCGTTCGTTGTGGATTGCATCATAGCTGAAGCCTATCAATACAGCGCCCTGGACTGATAACGCTGCTTGTAATTTTTCTCACCGGGTGTTTTGCTCTGAGTTTCATCCCGAGTGACGTGACGAAGATCATAATAAATTTCATCAATTGTAAAAAGTGCGTGACAGACAAGAGCGATTGCCGCCCTGTAGTAGTGGCTACGTCTCTTTCGATAGTGGTAGAACTATAGCGTTTGAGAGACGAATGCCGTCCTACGAGATGACAGCAGATGACCAGTTTCGGTTCAAAGCACAACATGAAACAGAAACGACTGAGGTTGTACACAAACAGGTTGTAAACCATTTCAGGGATATTGGGTCTCCTATGTACGGTACCTCTGCTTTTCCGACACTATGGTTGCATTTCACCGAATTCGACATTACTTTCTATTTAGGTGTATGGTTGAAAAACAAATACCGTACCCCCTTATATTGTTAGGACACTAAAGCCTTGTTTTTACCTGCAGATATGCTTTGTGAAATCGGGAGCAGCAATGTTATTAGTCAGCGTTTGGTATGATTAATGGCATTAAATGGCATACGACAAGGAGGCTTACTCTCCAAGTTTCTTGATTATCTCCAGTCATGGTGTCTACACATAACTGAACGCAGATGAAATGAGACGCCAGTTAATGGTTATACAGTAAATGCGCTCCTTGCCTCTCCCCATTCCAGTGGCCTGCAGAAACTGCTCTCAATTTGTGAATGAGCAAAGTAAAACTGTGTAGCCTACCTGTTGAATATAATACTCTTAATACTGTCGGCATGTATAGCTACATTCAACCTAGGCTATGTAACCTCCCCACCGATAAATCCACTCATCTCGATGGTATCCAGCTTTACTTATGTGGTCATCTTCTCTTCTCTGGGACATAAAATTACCAATGACGTTCTTGATAACCAGGATATAGAGGAACACGAAAGTTCAACGCAGTAGGCAACATGCTAATCAGACAGTTTGGTCACAGCTCGGAAGAGGTCAATTGTCAGCTATTTCAGAGCTATTGCTATCTCCTGTAGTGTGAATCGCTTTGGTAGAACTTCAAGAAATATATTGGACGACAACGTGTAGTTTAAAATGACATACCATTCACCGACTGATGAATGTGCCAAAGTCAACTGGAACATGTATGATATTTGCTCAAATCGAAGTATACTGATTGGCTGACCACAGAAGTCAGGAACAAGAAAATGTACTCTCAGTCTCCAGAGTCGGGACAGAAAAATCTGATAACACCTTACTCAAGGTGATCCGTAAAGGTTTTGGCTATAATCTATCCAACATGTGCACCCGATAGTGGCGCATACTGTTGCCAAGCCGGGGCCAAGCAATGGGCCGAAATGCAGCGAAGTGCGCAATCATGGTCATACCTGGTCTTTGTATCTAATGAAACTTCAGTAATACCACATAGCCATGTGAACCTAGTTATTCTATTCATAGTCTCACATAGGTAAACCAGGGATGCAAGGGGACATAATCCCCCATACACCTGTGTTGTATAGGCAAGGAACAGGAACATTATACCGACTTCTGCAGTTTTCAAAATCGTTATCGCAGTATTCGGAGCACAAATGACAACAGAAACACGCACGTCTCTCACCCCACAGTAGACCAGGAGCTGCACGCAACAGTACGCCGTGTAGCTCAGCCTTGATAGCAGAGAGCAGCATATGGTAGCAGAGGTCAAGTGTACTCGGACGTATGCGCTCCCTTGTAGGTGTGAGAGCTCCCAGTTCCTCACCGCAATTAAAGAAATCTTTCCTTATTTGAAAGATATCCACTGTCCTTCAACCACGCAAGGGGGCGAGGTGGTACGTACCGTGTTTGTTTGATGCAGCGAATTCCCGGAAAATCCTTCCCAGCGATATGGATATAATTGGCAACGTGCGCAACAAGCCTGTTACGTTTGGATCTTTCTACGAAGCGTCGCACTAGGGGGTCACTTCTACACAACGCACTAGTGGGTCACTTCTACACAACGCACTAGGGGGTCACTTCTACACAACGCACTAGTGGGTCACTTCTACACAACGCACTAGTGGGTCACTTCTACACAACGAAATGAAGGCAAACATGTTCACATTGACGCCAAGAGATGCGAGGCTTAGACCTATCTTAACCCTATCTTGCTCAGTGAGCGCTAATATGACACAAGATTTCTTTCGCCTGCTGTATTGCTATAAGAGAAATAACTCTTGTATCGAAGCAGCACAGCCTGAGAAATTCCGAGGCCACACTAGGCATTCGTACGCTCATCTTATGCGCATTTCGTCGGATAATATCCTACCGATGTCCAGCTTGCACAACGTCCTGGGACACTGTCAAAGTTAGCTTAGATGCCAATAAACGCTCACTCGTACGCTTAGCGTACGACTGCACCTTGTGGCTCCGGCATAAGATAAGGGGAACAGTGTCCATTTGGTGCACTTATGACACGTTTACGTACCAAGAAGCTGATGCGCATGTAACGTACGCTGCGTACCTATGGTCTTAGAACACAAAATTCTCTGACATAATGTACCATGTAATGCATAAACTGTTCCCCCGAGCAGTGAGCCACACCCGCATGCAGCAAAACAATGTCTCTTTCTACAGAGATGGTCACATTTAAATAACTAAAAGTATAGCCCTCCGAAAATGAAAGCAGCTTTATGTATCTATCGCAACACTTCTCATGCACCAGTGTGTTAGAGGACCTTCCGCTCTTGTGTTATTTCAGATGACGCAATTCCTGCAGAATTGATGAATACAGCGGCTGGTAATAGCAAAAAAAAATAATATTTCATCAGATTATTTTTTGGAAAAAGAACGATAACGTCAGGACTGGCCGTGACAGGCGACACATCCAACAGCGCTGCTGGCAGGCACGGCTGCAGCACAACTAGAGAATATAACCAGTGCATGTCGCTCTTATTCCGCCCCAGTGTGACCCAAGCAGAACTGTTTGCCGCCTGACCGCCTCAAAAAAATAAATAAATCGTTTAACAGGTTCTGAGGCAGCCGAAATTTTTTTACGAAAAGCTATTGCCTTTCTGGCAAATTCATAACTTAGCAGAGACTTAAACAATTAAACGATGTTAGGTACTCAGTACCACTCTTTAATTAACAAAATAAATAAATTTACAGCCTAGCCGAAGTCTAGGTAACTTACTTCGCGAGTAGAAAAACATCATTAGCAAGTCGTCGCACGTACAAGCTTTGGACAACGCCATACATTACACGATGCTTGCCTGTAAACTCCACGCAAGTAGATCTGACGACAAATTGATAACACTTCGATAAAAAACTTCTTCATTGAACATAGCGACCTCAAACAAAAGCTAAACTGTTCTCGGATACGCAAGGAATCCAACATTAGAAAGAAGCAGGCATACACTAGCCCTGACGAACATTAGCCTAATTGAACAATTATGTTGAGTCAGTTTTTGGCTGGTATGGTGTCCTAAGAGTCGATTATTGTCGTTAACATTTGATATTTAAGAATGAATTTGTGCTTCTCGTTGATAAACACATTTCTTCCATCACCGAGAACAGTTTGCTTTTTGTCTGACGTCACTCTGTGGACTAGAAATTTTATCAATGTTTCGTCAATAAGCAAAGTTGAGTGGGCTGCGCAGTAGGGTATCCTGTGGTCTACATATGAGTCACTAGCTAGATAAGCCCTCTGAAAGCTTATACCTCCGCCAAGCAAAGTAATGTTAACAAAAACTGAAATTAGTCCTGAAACATATCTATTTAATCCTTACCAAGATTTTGTCATTTGTGTCTCTTAGCATTAATTCCTATACAGTTCCTGCTAATTTTATGAAAATCCGTCCATTACTTTTTGAGTAAGCAACAAAGAAAAAACAGGTGCACAACAAGCACATGGATCAACGGAGCTTCACCAAAAGTTAGATATATGTTCCTTCTAACATACCTACTAACACTTTTTGTGTCCATAATTTTTTCAGTTATCTTGGTGAGAGACAAATAAACAAACAACCAGGGGACGAATTCCGATAAAAACATAACACGAGATTTGTCAATAATTTGACATAAAGATAAAGAGCAAAAAGGGTTCATGATATAGCAATACATATATTCTTTAATTATTAAAACTTCTAGAGGCTATGCTGGACAGTTATCATTACGTACTAAAACTTTGTTCCTGTATAATTCAGCTCTGCTCCTAAACATCCTAGAGCTCCTATTCATGACAAAACTCATGAGTTTTTTAACAGGCCCATTCGATATGGAGCAATTGAAAAAAAAAAAAATTACTGCGCTCCAGCCACATTAGCAGCTGTAATTGTGTCCGTCGTAAGGTATGAAGCAAATCAGAGTGTCAAGATTTTGCATGTGGAGGAATGTATGCTTAGCCCAAATTTATTGAATGGGTAAAACAAGAAGATTAATTTCCGGCATGAAGTCGTATCCATAGCGTATAAGTGCCGCGCCTCTAACATATTTTGGCGAAAGAATTTCACGCAACATGAGGAGAAAATCTTGCCAGTCAGTATAACTTTTTCCCAGTTTTAGCCTGTAAATATTTCAAAAACATTCTGTAAATGGTTATTACATAGAATACAGAAGGGTACTTTTGTATTGTTCTACATTCCCCAAAAAACATCGCATCGGTGTTATTCACGACGCTGCTTCAGCGGTTAAATAGAGGAGTCAAAAGACTTGTTGTGCGTTGGTCGCAAGGACTTGCATACAGATAGCGAGATTTGGACTGCATGTCACGTTCGCGTCCAGTGTGTTGGTGGCACCAGGACGGTCCCAATCCACAAACTGACAAACACGACCGTGGCTACGATAAACCAAGAGGACGAACAGTCCTACAAACACGTCAACTTTCATTATAAGACCAAAGAAGAGAGAGCAGCAAACGAGCGAGATGACATGGCAAAGTCACGTGTTTCAGGCTCCACTGCTCGTCAGGTGGATCGATCCTGGAATCTTCCAACAAGAGGAGGCTACTACAAATAAAATAATTAAAATTTTTTCGATCACAGATCAGGCGATAAGTAAAATTTCCCCATATATATATAAATACATCGTTTTATGCCTTGGCTTCACAATAAAACCCTTTTGATTTTTTTTTTTTCGCACTCCGAAGACAAATAAATAGTAAATTTATTAACAACACAGGAATACAATCACTTGTTTTCTTAATGCACTTCAAAACACAGCATTGCATTAGGAGTGGTAAGCTCAGAGATCGCCGTGGTCCTGAGTGCCAGTATGTCATGCATGATAAGGAGGTTGTAATCAACAATGATATACCAACTCTTTATCACAGAGCTCAGGTGATCAGCGTCTAGTCTCTTCATGTCAACGAACTTCAACACTCTCGCTTTCATAGCCATTGACAAGAACTGCGCTTTAAGACGCTTTAGAAGAATCAAGAGTCACAGCGTCCTCAATGCTCGGTAATGATCCCCGCAGCCAGTACGTTATAAGACTATACAACGAGGTAGCGAGTCCCTGGCCCTACAAATTGCCATGACACGGTAAGTGGGTCAAGAGATGTTGTGCAAATATGGGTCCACCCTTCCTTCTGCCTCAGATTCACTACTCTTGATTTTTTTCCATAATAGATGGGTCAAGGCGACGGCAGAATTTCCTCCCTCTTTCACCCACACACAGCAATTCAAGGTAACTCACAATCTTACAGCTAAACAATCTAGTTGCAGAAGTAGTAAACTCTTCGTTACTTTGCTTTGTTAAGGGTGAGGTATGTACCGACAATAAAACCTCAATGAAGTTATGGTATTTACTCACCTGGCCGATGTTGTTAAATCCATGCTCCTGAGCAACTTTGTTGGCGGCACCAAGTCCATGTGGAATTCTTACGGCGAACTGGTTGTGGTAAATATTTTCAGTGTTCCCTGGTCTTGCACTCAGGCTGAAAATGAAGAGCACCAAAAGCACCATAACCAATACTTACACGCTAAAATTTCGAAAAGAGAAAGAGATCAGCGGAGAAGACATGCACGCTTCCATGCAGCACACACACTCACACCTACACGACTGTCATGTTCGATGCCTACTGCAGACACTCACTGGAGCGAGCCACGGCGTACACACCAGCAGCAGCGAGCAGCTCTGCTGTGGTCACTCTCCATTTCACTGCCGCACCGTGCAGGCAACCCACAAGGGGGCGTGTTGTTCGCCGCCGCCCTACAAGATTCATTGTTGCCATTACAGCGTACTTTTACGCACATCATTCAGCTGTTCAGGTGATTCACGTGAAATTTTGCTGTTTGGTTCAACTGTCCGCTAAACGCCAGCGTCGTAGAGTAAGTGCTTCTATAAGGGAGTACATGAAAAGTCTCCTTGGGCCGTTATAGTACGTGGTCTATCCGGGTGACAGGTGTAATAGCTACAGTATATGTTTGACTACAAGGGGGACTGGGCACCTATTCTAGCTGAACCGAAACTATCCCAACCTATTCTTTAGCTACTAACCTTATCCAAAACATACTCTACCGAAACAGTCTGCTCATACGAGTATGTGGCATCCCCTCTTTTTTGTTATGATGCACACGTAGGTCATTGAAGTCACAGCTCACACTTCACTTTAAAAATATGCAAGCGGTCTCGTTCCTTGCTTCTGTTGCTTTTCAGCTCCCGATGGAAGGTGTGGCGAGGAGTATCCGGACAAATGAAAGGAGCGGTTGCGGGACGACGAAGATTTCAGAAAAAGTGTTGCACGAAATGCACTGGAGCGCCGGGGTGATGTTGCAAGGAGCGGTCCCGCGGATGCATTTTGGAGAGAAAGTTGTAGTACCTGCAGCTTATAATGGGTAATGCGCTTGCGAACAAAGGAGTAGAGCTATAATAGACGGAGCGTAAATGTCGCTATTTGAACAATGGCGGAGAGAGAGTTTGTTTAGGTTTGTAAACAGAGCAGTTAGTTTATAGGGATTCGTGTTCAGCACTAAACCCTAGGTGCTTCAGCTAAGAAATTCTCAACTTCCTATGAGAATTACCTTCTATCAACGTGTTTCTCACCGCAACCATAGGCGTCTTTTTGTGACCACCGCACGGATGATTCCCCTGATCGCGTATGATTCGCGCGTTTTTGTGACCGCATTTTGACGTAATTCTGATAGCAATCAACCGTGATCAGTGGTGAGAATTGATCGCATCGTGATTTCCTCAGCAGGCTAATCAATAATCATGCGTGATCAAAGAGTGATTCCAGACTTTGGACAAGTAAAAATAAAAAATTTGAAATGCAAAGTCGTGATGTTTTCTTATATGTATGGATAAATTGAATAATGTTATGATGATTGTTTGCAATATTGACTTCCAGAATTGAAGTTTCCTTACTTTTATGCCTGTGTATGTTCAAAATGCTTTAAATACTGCTAGTTCAGTTATGCATTGGCTTCAAAATAAATAAAAGCTCATAAAAAATCCATTCCCAACCTTTTTCAATAAAAATACAATATAGATATATTTTTCAAAAGTTGACATGGCGGCTCTGGTTTGTTTACAAAATCGTTGACCGTTCTTGTGCTTTTCAGTGATCACGATGATCATGATCACGGTGATTCTGATTACGAGTGTGGCCACAAAAAAAAAAGCCTCATGAAGTTTCTTTATTGGGGAGAGTCTATGCATGTAGCCCACTGGTTCTTTGGCAAACTCATGTGTGAAACGCACAGGGAGAAACTCTGACAAAACTAAACTCTTTTTGTTTTACTTTTAGTCGAGTGTCACCAAATTATTCTTTCACCCTCCTGGACGGACTGGATGTTAGCGTACAAAAGTGTTTTTAATTTTAATTTTGTCAGCGCAATATCCTTGCAAATCGTAAATATGCCGTTGTTAGGAAAGTTTTAGGTCGCCTCATGTAAATGTATATACAGTGCCTAGACATTTGTATTTGCACAACTCTATTTTTGTGTATTTTAAAAAATTTAAGGACTGCTTTAGGATAATTAATACAGGAAGTTTATATAACA
>LQNS02278080.1:2158323-2169410 GCA_001587735.2 Parhyale hawaiensis | reverse complement strand
AGAAGTACCGTCGCGTTTCTATGTTTTTATCAAGACTCATGAGCGAATTCTCTGCTGAGAGAACATGAGAGATACATTTTATAAAGTGAGAGCATTAACAAATCGTCGAATTCTCACGGGTTACCACGATTCACGTTAGAGACGGAATGCGTAACAATAGACCGGGTTAAGCGGCGGATGTTAGTTCGAACAATGTGGATTAAGTTAGAAGCGCTACCTCAAATTAAATAAGGTGAGTGAAAACATTCCCTAACCGTGCGTGTCTTGCTCTTCTCTAACAGATAAAAGAAAATTAGAGGGTCCCGAGGTACTCTTGGATACGACCCGGGAAGGGATCAAAGGAAGAAATAGTCAAATTTATATTTCAGCTTCTGTGCGGCTCGCAGGTCTAGGGTAGATGTTTCACGGCCAGACTTGGGACATTTTCAACCTTGGTATGCGCCATACTGGTCCGAGGGTATCATAATTAAAGAACAATTCTTTTTTTTGTAGAATTTCCACCGGTTCATTCAGTATTAGATAGGGGAAAATTCGGATGATACGGCCGGGACTGAGATATCACTGAAGATCATTGCTTCTGCTCTGTGGAACTTCTGAGGATTTCCAGCTGCACCCACAGCAACGTAATCAGAAGGGTAGGAAGTAACGTTCCCATTTTTCGTTGGACTGAATTCGTCAGAATTAAGTGACTGGCAGTATTTATGTGGTAGGTTAGGTTAGAGAAGCTGTGTTAAAGTTAGGTGCGTTATAGTAGCGTATTGCTTAGATTGCTAAATCTTATAAAGTGGGAGCATTAGCTAATCGGTGCATTCCCACCGGTCACGTTAGCTTTACGACTTAATTAAGCTGGATAGACAGACATGATGAGTGTGAATGAGCGACAGACGTTTACTCAGACGGGGTGGGTTACGTTATAGGAGCTGCATTAGGTTAAACTGAGGTAAATTACAATAATATAGCGTGGGTTGGGTCATTTTGGAAAGTATAGTCTTTATTCAACCGTGGAATTCCACGGGTCCTGCTAGTTATGATTAATTTATTAGCCCCGACAATTGGCTCGTCGCGCACAGACAACACGCAGGGCCGACGCCCGACGCTGTAGCTTGCGGTAACAGTTTACCGGACCGCTAAAATGCGTGTTCGTGCGAATACCATTGTAGAAGTAACTACATATGGTCACTGGCCGGTAAAGGGTTAACCAAGCGGTGCAGTCACCA
Source organism: Parhyale hawaiensis (assembly GCA_001587735.2). NCBI lineage: Eukaryota > Metazoa > Arthropoda > Malacostraca > Amphipoda > Hyalidae > Parhyale > Parhyale hawaiensis. The sequence goes on along the minus strand of LQNS02278080.1, from coordinate 2,168,193 downwards.
GTCACTAAGGGTATCACCTCACGCCACCTGTAAATGTTATCAGCGGTGCGTTGCTTCTGGTTTGCAAGACTCTTATGACGTCATCAGTAGTCATTCCAAAATTTTGTCAAATATACTGTAGATTATTTCCACATAATTTAGTAATTAATTAGCGTACACTCATCAGTATTTACTATGAGAATACAAAGCGGGAACTGTTGCAGGAGCTTAATTCACCAAGCATGAGATATGAGTAGATGGGAATCCTTTTTTAAATATAAGCCGACGTACCGTCCTTTTGCGTACGTGTGAAGGTACAAGAATGGCACAATAATTTTCGAAACATACGTACGAGTAAGCAAATATAGACGACGGATGTGAGCACATAATTTTGCAACGTATGTTTTACCTTGATAAGTCTGAGCTATTTTAGATACCTAAATTTACATCGTAGAAAACACTCTTTCGAACATGCTGCTCGTCACCATTATGTTTACTTTAACAAGTGCGCCTGGGAGGTCTACGGACGAGAATTCTCGATCTCATTGTCCTTCCTGGAAGCGTCATTTTCAATGCCACTAATATAATTGTGGACCTTACGAGCAAAATCATTTTACATTTAATATGTCGTAAGTTGACGTAGACATGATATAATAGACACACGCTGTAGAAATTTCGTGGAAAAATATCAGTTTAATTTTCTGAAGCATTGAAGAGCCAAAAATTGATGCAATATTAATTAAAGTCCCAGTCTATCAAGTATCTATTAAATACAACACCATTAAAAATGTATCATCTTATCTCCTCTATAACGCAAAAAAAAAGAAACTTCATTAATTGAGAATAAAGACTGGTTCACATGACAATCTTTTGCTCTCTATACGTAGGTAATATTCAGCGTCTGAATACGTTGTTTTCTAATTTCATATTCACTCCAAATTTGAAGGGGTAGCCTATTCGAAACTTTACTTGTTCAAGTTCAACATGTTCGTCTATTAGTTGACTCGCAATAAAACGCTCGAACATTGTGTACTTCATACGGAATCCAAAAGACTATCGTATGACTGTATGAACTTGCCTTATTGCAACGTTTATTCGGCCACAAAAATTCTTTGGAACCATTGTATGTAATGCGGCTGGAAGCAAGGAAACAACTAGTGGACAGAACAAGCAGAATTTGCATTCCAACATGCTATACATTAATAGATATGCCTCTAAAATTCTTACTGTCGATGCACATCGCTATATCATGATAAGGTTAGTAGTACAGAGTACTGATTATGACAAAAGATCGTAAACGCCGTGGAACTTAACAAGTGTCAAACATGTAAACTCTGTCAATTCACCTTACAAAAACATTGACCGTATGCTCCACTATATGTTACTAATGAATACATAGTAGTTTGGTCCACTTATAAAAAGCCAGAATCGGTAGGCTAAATTCTCATTACCTTGCACTTTCCTTGAGTTATATTTCCATTCCAGGTGTCACCATGTCGGACTCGGTGCAGAATCTGGAGAATTACGTGGCAGGAGAGTTTGTGGCCTGGACTGGCCCGTGGATTGAGAGCTACAACCCTGCGACGGGCCGACATGAAACCAACGTCCCTGACTCCGGCGCTCCTGAGGTGGACGCTGCTGTAGCTGCTGCCAAGCGGGCCTTGCCAGCGTAATAACAATGCAATAACCTCTTCAGTCTTATTGTTTTTTACTATAATCATTTATTGTGTCCTACGCAGTGTATTCCCATGACAGAGGTTTTCGTTTCATCTCACGATTATAATTTTTGCTACTTTTGTGTACTGTGGCGAAACGAAGTAAGGTCTAATCATTCTAGATCCAACTCTGAGACCGCATACCTCCGCCAAGCGAGGCAACGGTAACGAAAAATTCAATTTGGCTCTAAAATCATGATTTTTTTGTATCAACACCAAAATCTAATCATTTGTGCCTTTTAGCACTATTAACAGCTTCTGCAATTTTCATGAAGATCCGCTCACAACACTTTTGAGTTATGCTGCTAACAAACGTTATGACAAACATAAGTCAAACACACAAACGGACCAACCGATCTGCACCGAAACTGAATCATTTATGTCTTTCAACAATACTAACAACTCCTGTAAATTTCATAATGATCCATTGAGAACATTTTGAGTTATTGTGCTAACAAGCATAAAATTAAATATAGCGACAAACTGTCGAACAAACAGGCCATCACAAAAATATGATCATTTACGCTTCGTAATATACCTAACAACTCGTGCAAATTTCATAAAAATCCGGTCATTACTTTTTGAGTTATAGCATTAGCAAAAATGAGCCGACAAACTAACGGACGAACGGATCTTCACCAAAAGTTAATCAACTATTCCTCCTAACATACTTAGCAATCCCCGTAAATTTTGTCAAAATCCGTCCAAAACTGTTGAGTTATCTTGGTGACAGACAAAGAGAATAACAGACAGACAAACCCGACGAAAATATCACCTCCTTGGCGGAGGTAACTAAGTTGCTCTGCATGTGCCAAGACTGTTTGTCAGCCTAACTAACTCTTTCGGTACTGACGGCATCCTCGGCTGCCAGCAGTGGTCGTTGGAAACACGAAACCAGAGACGTTGATCCTTTCTCTGAAAATGTTGACAGCATTTGCTTGTCAGTCTGATATTTCTACCCCCCCCCCTTTTATTCAGTTGATATATAGCTGAGTTATCACACCAGTAACAAGTTTTTTTCTTAGAACTAGTTAAAATACGCTCTGAACAAAGGAAAATTTCCTAGCGAAGTACTTTACTCCTATACAGAATATATGCCGGGAGTGACTTCACATGCAATTAATGGTTTTAAGCGCTTGCGCAAGCGAAATTCTTTACAAAAGTGTTGCCCATGTCTGGCCCGTTGCCCGTCCAGTTTTGAACACGCTAGGCTGTAGACTAATGAAGCGATACCTGAAGAGTCTTCCAGCTTAAAAATCTTCCTAAGAGAAATGCAAATAATTTCTCTCTTTCATTTTGATGAAGCGATCTCCCTACATATCACAAAAGAAATTAGTATCTTTAGCAGCCACGAATGCTGCAACTGTGTGTGAACAGTTGGATCACGGGAAAAGATGCATATCATTATTCTCCTGACTGAACACGATGGAAGCTTGTAACATGTATGAACGGTTGCAGATGGCGCGCCTTACCGTCCCAGCAAAGAGCCAATTACCTCAACAAAGTGGCTGACATCTTGGAGGCCAAACTGCAGCTGTTTGCAGAAGCGGAGTCGCGGGATCAGGGCAAGCCAGTTTGGTTGGCTGCCAAAGTGGACATCCCTCGAGCGGTGCTCAACTTCAGACACTTCGCTGCAACCTTCCCTCATCACATGGGCACGTAAGAGGACTTCTTCTATTAATTCTCAGTTAGGAGCTCCCACTCTACACGCTGTGCAAGGGCTATCATTAAAGAATCATTTTTATTCTAGTGGGCTAATACTGGTAAATCATTGCATAGAATCCCTTCAACAGTTTTTCCCGCTCTTGGCTAGTCGTGATTCTACAGATGTAAATTTAATTTGCCTGTTTGATGTTAGATTTACAATATTAATGGAGATGAGCCTCTCTACACCACTCCGTTAAGCATTTACTAAATATTATCTTTATTTTCACTTTACGATAAATTAAAATAGAAAGAAATATCAATCTTTTGAGCTAAGAGTTGTTTCCGTCTCTGCATCAGCCGTGAAGGGAACGGATCCCCCTTACAGAGAGATTATTTTTAACATATGTCTGTCGGGTTGTGCACAATCTTTTAATGGTGATATAGAAAAAGGATAAATACAACGCAAAGGTTTTGTGTTAAGACAGAGTAATTCAAACTTAAGCTTCTACTTTCCCTTGCAGTCTATTAATGCTTGTGTTCCTTGGGGTGACAGAATAAGTTTCCTCTCCTTTTTATGTGCTGTATAAAAACATTAATTGCTAGTTATGGATATTTCCAAGATATGCTGAACGTCATTCCAACACTGCGGAGAAAGACTACAATTTCGATTGTATTATTCTGCAATGTTTCTCCTCATCGTTTGCTGAAAACATCTCCACAAATCAGCTCTGTATGTATAAAGATAACTTCTAGACCTTTCAATTTGAAAAAAAAAAATTCAATTGCTCCGTGACTTCATTTGTGTGGTGACTACAACAAAACAGCTATTGCTGCCCTGCAGCTCCAAGATACTCCCCGAAAGCAACACCATAAACTACGTCACCCGAGAGGCCATAGGAGTCGCTGGTCTCATCTCTCCCTGGAACTTGCCACTCTACTTACTTACCTTCAAAATTGCGCCAGCACTTGCTAGTGGCTGCACTGTTGTTGCCAAGCCTTCGGAGTTTACTTCAGTTACGGCCTACATGCTCTGCCAAGTCTTCCAGGAGGCAGGTGAGTGCTTGCCTGTGGCTGCTAAACCCAATGACTTGACTTACTTAGATGACATGCTACGTGCACCTGCTATGATTTTGCTCGGCCTGGAATCTAAAATACTTCGTACAGTTAAGGGTGTGGTGAGGGTATAACAGGTTGTTCTTGCGTGGTCTGGAGTTTTAATCACTTCGCAAGTTTAAGGGTATTGTAAGTGTACAGCAGGTATAAAAACACCAAAGCTACGTTAATTTTCTTGTACCCTGGCGGGCAAAGCAATGGATATTTTTCTTTCCCTGGTGTGTAAAGTTGCGGGATTGAAGACATTGGCATAGCGCCTAAACATTTATGTATATATAATTATTTTCATTTTGCCACTTAGTCTCAGTCACCAATTTATATTTGCATTGCGTGAAGGCTACAACAACCCTTAATAATAATCTTGTAAGATCAGACGAAATGACCAAATGCGAGCCGTGACACGGTGCTGTCGACGGATACATGCTGCGTTCTACTAACTTTGCGAAAGCTTTAATGAAACCAAACCCCAGTATCAGGGCTTGATCTACGCGGTAGACTTTCATAAACACATACTGTAGATACAGTAAGGATGACCCGCAGACATAGCGATTTCGCTATTTTACTAAGTTCCTTGCTTGTACATAGCCCAACTTGCCATATGTGTAACGCTTTGAATCGAGATTAGCACAGGATTCAGGGAATTTATTGGTAATGATGAACATAATGACGTATGATTTAATCTGCCATTTTCCTCCAAAGTTTGTTTTAATAGCCCAGCATCGTGCGTCAACTCACATCCTGTTATTTAAAGAATACGGTTACTCAATATGCCGGGATGAGGGCTACGAATAACACGAATAACAGATGATATTCCAAGTGATAGCGTTAGACGCGGAACAAGCTACCAAGGTACTCGTGTAGTCTACTTATACTCTTACAAGGTACAGGAGACCTTGAGATCCATCTCGTGTATCAACATGTTCAGTTATGAGGTTGAAGCCTGCGTTCTACACGAATTATGAGATCAATTCTCTCGTTTAGCAACTTCCCTTTAATAACTTAAGGCATTAAAAAGTACAGCCCAAACTGTCATACGGACCAGCTCATTACGCGGCACGCCTTGAAATGTACGTAACTAGTCTCTTTCTTGGGCAGGTGTGCCCGCTGGGGTCCTGAATATGGTGTTCGGCAGTGGCCCGTCAGTGGGGGCGGCGCTCACGCAGCACCCTGACGTGCCCCTCATTTCCTTCACGGGCTCCACACTCACTGGATCTAAAATCAGCACAATTGCAGCGCCCCTCTTCAAGAAACTGTCGTTGGAAGTAAGTTGAACTTTAGGGACAAAAACTGAACTTCCCTTTCCAGGCAGCGGCAGTAAATCAGATACGGTATTTATGATTGGTAGTGACTCTTCGACGCGATGTTAATAGTTCACTGCAGCTAGTGGAAGAATGGCTGCATAAGGGTCTCTTGCGTGTGTCTGTACGCCCGCAGCGTGAGTCTGTGTGCCCGCATATGTTTGTTCGGGTATGTTGCAAACGAGCAACAATGTGGTGAGATTGTATCTCTCCGAGCGCTGGTGTACATATGTACACCAAACCACCTCTTCCTACCATTAGTTACGCATGAAAATTTAAAGTCAGTAACGATTTGAACACGCCTCATCTCAATACAATAGCAACGTCAGCAAAATAGTTTTATGATATTCCGAACGCTATATATTTTTGTTATATTCTTTTGTGCACTGTAGAGTTAATGGGAAAACAAAAGTCTAGCCGGATAACACCGAAAAGTATTTACTTTTCAAACGTAAACGTGAGTCAAATTCATGATATTGGAACGTCTGTATACTAAAGTATACATTGCATTGTAGCAACGCAGTCAGAATGTTTATAATTGAGGCGTTTTTGCTTCATCCACGTCCATGAAGGTAACCAATTCCGATTAGCTTAATTTGTCCGGCACTTCAGTTCTGTCAGTTCAGTACTCCAGTTTCGATCACTAGCAAACTGATTGCACTTGAGTCTATCACAACAAGCGGTCTGCAACTTAACGCCTGTAACTCGACCCAAAGTGACTGACTCGAATGACGTTCGTTGAACGTCCTCATAGGTTGAAGTTGAAGGGATTTAATTATCTCGATAACAGTGGGAATCAAAGTCGCGTTAAATCTTCGCAGAAAAGGAAAAATTATGCGTCCCACCGGCCGTGTGGAGATTGGAAAATCATTGTCTTCCTCCAGCCAAGCGATGAGCAGCTCCCATGCAGTTGGAACGTGCGGCCGTGTTGCATTCGAGACGTCAACAATCAGTGATCCGATGAAACTGTGGCTTTGGACCGATGGAAATGAGAGAAATTCCCGTTCTTATTACGTCAACCGCAGATGTTCTTGACATATAGAAAATAAAAAGCCTTGTTTGATAGTTGTACGCAACACCTCTAAGGTTTTTGCCGTACATGGTGGTAGACAAAGATGGTGGTAATTCTAGTGGTTGGCACGCCAACTAATGCCATTGGGTTGTATAATCTTAGAAGCCGTCCTCTCGTTCATGACGTATTGCAAATATCCTACTATCGAACTGTGCAAATACCCTATTTTCTGCCCGAGTAGCAGCCGCCAGTGCATGATTTGGACAATCGTTACACTAATATTTACATATGGAAACAGATGGGCGGCAAGAACGCAGGTTTGGTGTTCAGTGACTGTAACATGGGGAAGACCATCTCCACGCTCCTTCGAAGCTCTTTCATCAACCAAGGTCAGGTCTGCCTCTGCACCTCAAGAATATACGTGCAGAATGCTATCTATGATGAGTTCCTTCAGAAGTTTATTGAAGCTGCTCGGTAAGTATTTGTATCTTATACTTGCAACTTCTACCTTTTGTGAAATTATAAATTAGGCCAATTTTTGCACTCCTCTTCTACACGTTGCCCCTAACTTCATGTCGTGAGTAGCGGCAATCACAGAGCTCTCTTCCGATCCTTCATAGTTTTTGCATACTAAGTGAAATGAAGAAAATGTAGGCTATGGACGTGTGAAAATCACTTACGGTTAACTTACATTGTGAAATACAACTCTGTATATGCATCAAAAGTTAAATATGCAGTCAACCACATTCCTAAAGAATTCAGCTATCATCGCTATTGCAGAAAATGGGAGTATAGAAACCTACTTCGGTCATGGTGGCAAAGTTCATGCCCCCTAAGAAGATCCCAAGTTTATCTGACACTAACTATAGCGCGTTCGATGATTGCCTTGTGAAGTTATCACTTCGAGGCTTCACTCGACCGGAATTGCAGGCAGGTGCCGTGGCATCGACCCGTTGAATTGAGTTTAGGCGTTGACCCTCATTGAGACTTACGATACCTCAGCCATGCTCCGTAAAACAGTTTTCAGCCAGCTCAACATTATCGGGTTGTTTGTAACACTTGCAGTACGATTCAAAGGGGCAAAACCAATAACGCTGTTTGAAGTTCCAAAGAAGTCAAGAGTTAAAGTCTGAAGTTCGCGGTCCAAGCGAACGTACCTTTCGCACTATACAAAGAGCCTGTGTACACGTTAGTCAAATGAACGCGTATCCTCATGCAGCTAATCGTCCGAACGTGTTGGTGACCCCTCGTAAGCACAGCTTTGAGTTTACTAAAGAACGGTGTGAAAATGTTAGCCGTCATCAGTTTTAGCTGAACTTGCCCAACAAATGCCGATAGTTAAGTTTCAGACATCTTTACAGAGTTGGAGAGATTGTTAACTCAAAATTCAAGTTTGTACAATTTAAGTGGGCACGTCACACATTTGAATGCGGAGATGGTGGAACGCGTTCTTTTGACTTGCGCGTACAAGCCACTACAGGTTCTACAGATATTCATATCGTCACCAGGACTGCTCTGAAGGCCAGTATTTTGACATCACTTGCTGACATTTCTTGTGACGTTACAGCTTCCCTGAACGCTGATACCCTGGCCAGAGAAACAGTCTGGTAGTTGCCCTACCCTCATAACAGCAACCCATTAATTACGGGTACAATCTCGTCCAAACAACAAAGGCATGTAGGTACCTAAGGCCTTAATCGAACAAGCTGTACATAAACGCAAGGTGCAGTAGCTCTAGATTTGCGGATTTAAGAGTTCCTATGAGACATTTAATTATCAGGTTGCTACAAAGAATTGCAAATTTTAAGGGTTGCATAGAACGTGAAGGAGCTCATAACTATAGAGATATTTATGTCTTCGCCGAACGTCCGTTGCTTTTCAAAAACATTTATTGAACTCGTGTCTGCCCACAAGCTCATGAACGCCACTCCGGTAAAATTTTTGAGATTTTTGAAGAAAATGCAAATCTTGTTCACTTTTTACTGCTTCCACTAAAGTTAAATAACAAAGAGAGAACCACAGTTAAAAGTTTCATTTTCTTAAAAGAACAAAAAAAAGTTTTTTTTAAGAAAATGTAACTTTTAATTGTGGTTCTCTCTTTATTATTCCACTTTAGATTTCCTAGTAATCGCCCTATTAGTTAAATTCCATTGAAGTTTGCGGAAGACTATCCAAAAGATTCTGTGGCCTCCAAAACAAAAGATAATTCAGGAGTAGCAGGGCAAGAGAATATCCAGAACGATGCAATACTGGTAAGAATCTCCGAGCCCACGTCACACTAAGCGATTTCTGGTTACAGCAAGCAACGCGCTGTTGCAAGCTCTCTGGATACAGATGGTGTGGGACCCGTTTTTCAATCTCTAAAACCCTCCCAGTCCTCATCACTTAGTGTAACAGAGTTGCATGAATAACGATAACTTGTGATGCAAGTGTCCTATGAGACGATGGCACAATTTGTCTGTGACAACAGCTTCCATCCAACTTATTAGGATCAAGTTTTCTTTGATGAACCTTTTTTCTTACTCGTCGTTCTAATCAAAATTCCTTCTTCGAAAACGGGGAAGCTACGGCCAACAGTTTTTTTTTCATTCACTTGCACTGTTGCCGACACTGTCCCATCTTTATTAATTAAACTCATAATATAAAATATGTCTAACATGACCAGTAGATGGGACGAGCATGGGCGTAATGCAGTCGGAACTCCTCGTAAGCGTAATAACATTACACGATCTTCTAATGCGCGCCAAATTTTCAGTTCCAGCAAAGCACGGTACGCGGTGCTAAATTTTTATAAATGGTTATACATGTTTATCAAATATGCGTAAGTTTGACTTTAACAACCTGGTGTTGCTGCACATGTGTGCGGCTTTCTCTTATTCTTCCTTTTACTAGTGATGAAATGAGACCCGAAGCCCTGAGTACCAAGTAAATTATAAAAATAGTGGTAGCTCAGAATATACCACTGTTACGGGGTATGGAAATGAGTAATAAACGTGGTACATATCCCCAAGGGGCGAGCTATTCCCCAACCTACCTAACTAAAAGACTTAGCGATTGGGACTCATACGGCAGCTGGATCAGTAAAACACACGTAAAGATCTCACAA
>LQNS02278080.1:2140235-2157796 GCA_001587735.2 Parhyale hawaiensis | reverse complement strand
CCCCCGTTTTTATACACGTTTGTGAAGTTGATATATAGCTGAGTTATCACACCAGTAACAGTTTTTTTTTTTTTTCTTAGAACTAGTTTGTTAAAATACGCTCTGAACAAAGGAAAATTTCCTACGAAGTACTTTACTCCTATACAGAATATATGCCGGGAGTGACTTCACATGCAATGGTTTTAAGCGCTTGCGGAAGCGGAATTCTTTGCAAAAGTGTTGCCCGTGTCTGGCCCGTCCAGTTTTGAACACGGTAGGCTATAGACTAATGAAACGATACTTCAAGAGTCTTCCAGCTTAAAAATCTTATGAGAAATGCAAATAATTTCTCTTTTTCATTTTGATGAAACGATCTCCCTACATATCACAAAAGAAATTAGTATCTTCAGCAGCCACGAATGCTGCAACTGTGTGTGAACAGTTGGATCACGAGAAAAAATTCATATCAATATTCTCCTGACTGAACACGATGGAAGCTTGTAACATGTATGAACGGTTGCAGATGGCGCGCTTTACCGTCCCAGCAAAGAGCTAATTACCTCAACAAAGTGGCTGACATCTTGGAAGCCAAACTTCAGCTATTTGCAGAAGCGGAGTCGCGGGATCAGGGCAAGCCAGTTTGGTTGGCTGCCAAAGTGGACATCCCTCGAGCGGTGCTCAACTTCAGGCACTTCGCTGCAACCTTTCCTCATCACATGGGCACGTAAGAGGACTCCTTATATTAATTCTCAGTTAGGAGCTCCCACTCTACACGCTTTGCAAGGGCTATCATTAAAGAATTATTTTTAATCTAGTGGGCTAATACTGGTAAACCATTGCATCGAATCCCTTCAATAGTTTTTCCCGCTCTTGGCTAGTCGTGATTCTACAGATGTAAATTTAATCTGCCTGTTTGATGTTGGCATTACAATATTAATGGAGATGAGCCTCTCTACACCACTTTGCAAAGTATTTACTAAATAGTATCTTTATTTTCGCTCTACGATAAATCAAAAGAGAAATAAATGTCAATCTTTTGAGCTGAGAGTTGTTTCAGTCACTGCATCAGCCGTGTGAGGAACGGATTACCGTTACGGAGAGATTATTTTTAACGTATGCATGTCGGGTCGTGCACAATCCTTTAATGGTGATAGAAGAAGGATAAATACAACAATGTTTGTGCTCCAAAGGGTCGGAGAATAAGCTTCGTCTCCTCTCTATATGCTGTATAAAAACGTTAATCGCTAGCTATGGGTATTCCCAAGATTTGCTGAACGTCATTCCAACACTGAAAAGAAAGAGTACAATTATTCTGTAATGTTTCTCCCCCATCGTTTGCCGAAAACATCTCCACAATTCAGTTCTGTATGTATAAAGATAACTTCTACGATTTTCAATCTAAAAAAATTCAATTGCTCCGTGACTTCATTTGTGTGGTGACTACAGCAAAACAGCTATTGCTGCCCTGCAGCTCCAAGATACTCCCCGAAAGCAACACCATAAACTACGTCACCCGGGAGGCCATAGGAGTCGCTGGCCTCATCTCTCCCTGGAACTTGCCACTCTACTTACTTACCTTCAAAATTGCGCCAGCACTTGCTAGTGGCTGCACTGTTGTTGCCAAGCCTTCGGAGTTCACTTCGGTTACGGCCTACATGCTCTGCCAAGTCTTCCAGGAGGCAGGTGAGTACTTGCCTGTGGCTGTTAAACCCAATGACTTGACTTACTTGGATGACATGCTACGTGCACTTGCTATCATTCTGCTCGGCCTGGAATCTAAAATACTTGGTACAGTTAAGGGTGTGGTGAGGGTATAACAGGTTGTTCCTGCGTGGTCTGGGATCTCAATCATTTCGCAAATTTAAGGGTACAGTAAGCGTACAGCAGGTATAAAAACACCAAAGCTACATTAATTTTCTTGTACCCTGGTGGCAGAGCAATGGATATTTTTCTTTCCCTGGTGTAAAGTTGCGGGGTTGAAGGCATTGGCATAGCGCCTCAAATTTTATGTATATATATTTTCATTTTGCCACTTAGTCTCAGTCACCAATTTACTTTTGCATTGCGTGAAGGCTACAATAACCCTTAATAATAATCTTGTAAGATCAGGTGAAATGACAAAATGCGAGCCATGACACGGTGCTGTCGACGGATACATGTTGCGTTCCACTAACTTTGCGAAGGCTTTGATGAAACCAAGCCCCAGTATCAGGGCTTGATCTGCGCGGTAGACTTTCATAAACACATACTGTATATACAGTAGGGACGACCCGTAGACATAGCGATTTCGCTATTTTACTAAGTCCCTTTCTTGTACATAGCCCAACTCGCCATATGTGTAACGCTTTGAATCTAGATTAGCACAGGATTCAGGGAATTTATTGGTAATGATGAAAACAATAACTTATTATTTTATCCACCATTTCCCTCCAAAGTTTGTTGCAATAGCCAGCATCGTGGTTCAACTCAGATACTGTTATTTAAGTTATACGGTTACTCAATACTCCGGGATGAGGGCGACGAATAACAGATAATATTCCAAGTGACAGCGTTAGACGCGGGAAAAGCTACCATGGTACTCGTGTAGTCTACTTATACTCTTGCAAGGTACAGGAGACCTTGAGATCCATGTCGTGTATCAACATGTTCAGTTATGAGGTTGAAGCCCGCGTTCTACACGAATTATGAGATCAATCCTCTCGTTTAGCAACTTCCCTTTAATAAGTTAGGGCATTAAAAAGTACAGTCCAAACTGTCATACGGACCAGCTCATTACGCGGGACGCCTTGAAATGTACATAACTAGTACGTTTCCTCGGCAGGTGTGCCCGCTGGGGTCCTGAATATGGTGTTCGGCAGTGGCCCGTCAGTGGGGGCGGCGCTAACGCAGCACCCTGACGTGCCCCTCATTTCCTTCACGGGCTCCACGCTCACTGGATCTAAAATTAGCACAATAGCAGCGCCCCTCTTCAAGAAGCTATCGTTGGAAGTAAGTTGTACTTCAGGGACAGAAATTAAAATACCCTTTCCAGGCAGCAGCAGTAAATCAAATACGGTATTTATGATTGGTAGTGGCTCTTCGACGCGATGTCAATAGTTTACTGCAGCCTAGCGGAAAAAAAGCTGCATAAGGGTCTCTTGTGTGTGTCTGTACGTCAGCAGCGTGAGTCTGTGTGCCCGCAAATGTTTGTTCGGATATGTCGCAAGCGAGCAGCGATGTGGTGCGATTGTATCTCTCCGAGCGCTGGTGTACATACATACGTACACCAAACCACCTCTTCCTACCATTAGTTATGCATGAAAATTTAAAGTCAGTAACGATTTGAACACGCCTCATATCAATACAATAGCAACGTTAGCAAAATAGTTTTATGATATTCCGAACGCTATATATTTTTGCTATATTCTTTTGTGAACTGTAGAGTTAATGGGAAAACAGAAGAGTCGAGCCGGATAACACCGAAAAGTATTTACTTTTCTAAAAGTAGGCTTAATTCTTATTTCATGGTGATATTGGAACGTCTGTATACTAAAGTATACATTGTATGGTTGCAACGCAGTCAGATAATTTATAATTGAGGCGTTTTCGCTTCATCCAAGTCCATGAAGGTAACCAATCCCGATTAGCTAACTTTATCCGGCACCTCAGTTCAGTACTCCAGTTTCGATCAAAGTTGAGGCTTTACTAGCAAACCGATTGCACTTGAGTCAATCTCAAGAATCAGTCTGCAAATTAAAAAAACGCCTGCAACTCGACCCAAAGTGACTGGCTCGAATGACATTCTTTGAAGGTCCTCATAGGTGAAGTTGAAGAGATTTAATTATCTCGATGACAGTGGGAATCAAATCGCGTTAAATCTTCTCTAAAAAATAGAAAAATCATGCGTCCCACCGGCCGTATGTATGGAGAATGGAAAATTATTGTTTTCCTCCAGCCAAGCGACGAGCAGCTCCTACACAGTTGAAACGTGCGGCCGTGTTGCATTCGAGACGTCAACAACCAGTGATCCGTTGAAACAGTGGCTTTGGACAAATGGAAATCAGAGAAATACCTGTTCTTATTACATCAACCGCAGATGTTCTTCACGTACCTATAGAGAATAGAAACCTTGCTTGATTGTTGTACGCAACCTCTGAGGTTTTTGCCGTAGATGGTGGTAGACAAAGATGGTGGTAATTCTACTGGTTGGCACGCCAACTAATATGCTATTGGGTTATATAAATTTAGAGGCCGTGCTCTCGTTCTTGAAGAATTGCAAATATGGAAAACCCCCATTTTCTGCACGAGTAGCAGCCGCCAGTGCATGATTTGGACAATCGTTACACTGATATTTTCATATGGAAACAGATGGGCGGCAAGAACGCAGGTTTGGTGTTCAGTGACTGTAATATGGGGAAGACCATCTCAACGCTCATCCGAAGCTCTTTCATCAACCAAGGACAGGTGTGCCTCTGCACCTCAAGAATATACGTGCAAAATGCTATCTATGATGAGTTCCTTCAGAAGTTTATTGAAGCTGCTCGGTAAGTATTTGTAATTTTTACCTTATGTGAAATTTTTAGTTAGGCCAATTTTTTACGTTCCTCTTGTACACATTGCCCCTAACTTCATGTCGTGAGTAGCGGCAATCACAGAGCTCTCTTCCGATCCTTCATTGTTTTTGTATACTAAATGAAATGAAGAAAATGTAGGCTATGGACGTCTGAAAACTTACATTGTGAAATACAACTCTATATGCATCAAAAGTTAAATATGCAGCCAACCACACCCCGAAAGAATTCAGCTATCATCGCTAATGCAGGAAAAGAGAGTGTAGAAACCTACTTCGGTCATGGTGGCAAAGGTAATGCCCCCTACGAAGATTCCAAGCGTACCTGACACTAAGTGCGCGTTCGATGATTGCCTTGTGAAGTTATCACTTCGAGGCTTCACTCGACCGGAATTGCTGGCAGGTGCCGTGGCTTCGACCCGTTGAATTGAGTTTAGGTGTTGACCCTCATTGAGACTTACGATAACTCAGCCATGTTCCGTAAAACAGTTTTCAGCCAGCTCAACATAATCGGGTTGTTTGTAACACTTGCAGTACGATTCAAAGTGGCAAAACCAATGACGCTGTCTCAAGTTCCAACGAAGTTAAGAGTTGAAGTCTGAAGTTCGCGGTCCAAGCGAACGTACCTTTCGCACTGTACTAAGAGCCTGTGCACACGTTAGTCAAATGAACGCGCATCCTCATCCAGCTAATCGTCCGAACGTTTTGGTGACCTCTCGTAAGCACAGCTTTGAGTTTACCAAAATACGGTGTGAAAATGTTAGCCGTCATCAGTTTCATTCAGCTCAGTTTGCCCAACAAATACCGATAGTTCAGTTTCAGATATCTTTACAGAGTTGGAGAGAATATTAACTCAAAATTCGATTCAAGCTTGTAGAATTTAAGTGGGCACGTCAGACATTTGAAAGCGGAGATGGCAGAACTCGTTCTTTTGACTTTCGCGTGTACCAGCCATAACAGGTTCTACGGATGTAGAACCTGTAGAACCTCAGAACTCCTCGTAAGCGTAATAAAATTACACGATCTTCTAATACGCGCCGAATTTTCAGTTCCAGCAAACCACAGTGCTAAATTTTTATAAATGGTTATACATGTTAATCAAATATGTGTAAGTTTGGCTTTAACAACTGCTGTTGTTGCACATGAGTGCTGCTTTCACCTGTCCTTTCTTTTCCTAGTGATGAAATCAGAGACAAAGCCATGAGTAACAAGTAAATTATAGAAATAGTGGTAGTTCAGAATATACGACTTTTAAAATAATCTCGCAACAGTTTGCTCATAAACTCTATATGTGTTTTTTTTTTCGTTCAAAGAATGTCAGAAGGGAACATAGTAAATCATTTTTCTTGGTAAAAGTTCTTACGAGGACATATGTGTCGCATATGACTATGTAGCAACGCATGTATTGTAGAAGATTAAGTAAAATATTTCTATGCTATAAATGAAAGAGAAAGACATAACATACTCAATGTGGTATTCCTATAAACTAACGAAAAGCACAGATTTAACAAATGCTAAAACTTTCATTAGAAAAGATGAGTTTCCTGTTTTGACCAATCTGACACTTAAAGCTGTTCGTGTAATGGAATCAAAATCCTCTTGTTATTCACTCGCTTCTTTATTCAACTGGACAGAAATCTTAAAGTTGGAGATCCAGCCGACCCGTCGGTGTTCCTCGGCGCTCTGAACTCTGCGCCGCACCTGGCGAAGGTGCGGGGCTGCGTCGCCCAGGCCGTGCGGGACGGCGGCAGGGTGCGGTGCGGCGAGACTGTGGACGACCTGACCCTGCCCCAACCCTTCGCTGGGGTGAGTGAACCCTCACTGTCTGTGTCCCTGCTGTGCGCTTCGATTCTTCCTGCTGAGTCCATTGCAGAGCCGTACATACTATATATTTCTGTAGCTTTTACCGAGTGCATCGCCATCCTATTACTCAGGATTCCGTTATTGCACAATGGAAGATCCTCAAATGGTAAAGTCGATGTCATGTGATAAGATAAAGCCCCATTTTTAGTGTACCCAGTTAATATCACTGCATTCGGGCCTCAAACAAACATTGATTTAGTGGCGTATCGTTGTTGTTTGCTTCCAGCGGGCTTTAATACCTTACCGGGTTCTTACCCCGGAACCAGTTGTGACTTACAAGTGCAACACCTATCTTCCCTGCACTGAACACAGCTGGAAGTTACATTGGACTTCTCAGTTAACATTATCACCCTGTTGTTTTAGTTTGTGAGAGGTCGTTATGAATGTTTCAAGTGTATACCGTAGTCCTTTGAACTGATGATATGCCGTCATTATTTTTAAGAATGAATCACATTTCTTCATGCTCGGAGATTCGGAGGTCGGAGAAAGAATATGTGTCGGTTCATAACGGCAGTGGTATTATTTTGAGGTTAATGCGGCATGACCTCACCACCTACAGAAATTCAAGCATATCGTGTTTTTATTCGCAGGGTAACTTTATGGCCCCCACGATAATCACGGACGTGCCAGAAGAAAGTTCTACGATGAAGGAAGAAATATTCGGCCCCGTGACGTGCGTTCAGCGCTTTGGAGACGAAGCAGAAGCGATACGGGCAGCCAATGACGTGCGCTATGGCCTCTGCGCTGCTGTGTTTACCAGCGACCTCACGACGGCGCACCGCGTGGCGCGGGGTCTCCAGGTGCATAATAATAATAATAATAATAATAATAATAATAATAATCAAAGTAACATAATGAACACCATCGTGCGTGCTATCTTTCATTGGCGGCAAAAATTAAGGCAATGAATTAGTGAGGAAAATTTTTAGTGTTCTTGCTTGTGGTATGGAATTTGAGCAAAATATACATCAAACCTGCAGGCTTAAACTTCTAATGATTCTCTACAACTTGAGATCGATCTCAACATAAGCTTGAGGCTTCAGAACTTATTTTCTGCCAGAAAAATACCGAATTTTCAATAGTTGAAAGTCAACCAGTACCAAGAAAATGGAGTTCAACGTAAAGAAATTACCCACAGCGTGTTGTGGATGTAAGCATTTTCCCCTTCAGAATAAAAACTTGGTCGCAATAAAAAATGAAAATATTTTACCAGCATCAAGGTTTAACTGCGAGGGAGCAAAAAATTCGCCTAAGATAAACAATATTCAGCAGAATGAAGTTTGATTGGAATCTCAATCGAGTGAAGAACGTGCAGTAAAAAGAAGACCTCTGAAAACTAGTTGCATTCGCACCGAACTTATCTTTACATACTAACCTCAACAGCAGGAACTGCAGCCATCCAAAACATCCTCTTCGGAAAAGACAATGGGAACAGCCCTGTGGATTTGTGAGGCACATATATATTCTGAGTTTCTTACAGCAATTATGCCCGCCAGAACCTACCCCTGATGGCTAGAGAATATAGGACTGTGCTCTCTACAACAAATAACTAACAAGTAGTACACTCAATTATCATAGGTATCGCGATTATTCATCTAATACTAAGAATGACCGTCGTTTGTTTATATAATTACTAGTGTGCCCACGCTGTCATAAAATGACAGCGAATAATTTGTGTTGATCTTTCTTCCTTAACCATGCTTTCCTTCATACAATTGCCAACTTTAAAGATCATCCTGATGAGAGTTCATGACATCCTAATTACTGAGCATAAACATTCTTATTTTCTGACATGAAAATAATTCATTACTTTTGCAGTCAGTTCAGCAAGACTGAGATGAATTGATTCGATTTGGTTCCATAGATACCCTAGTATGTCAAATTAATATTTTGTCCGATAGTCTTTCGGTTATTGAAAGATATTTCGTCGACAATTGCTTAAAAGTTGGAAGAATAGCTGTTGCAACGAAATCATCTGTGGGAAGAAACTACGAATCAAGATGCATGAGAACGCCAATGGAAGCTTCAGATACCTTCAATGCTGAGATTTTAACTTCGGCAATGCAAGAAGGGCATTTAGACTTGAGGCCGCCAGATACTTTGCCACAGATTCGATGTAAGGAGAATGTAATACTCGCACGAATTAGACTAAACCTGCGATATCTTCATTTTTGAATTTCAACTGTCGCTAATTAAGAAAATTTGACATCTTCTGTAACCCGGCCTATTTTCTACTTATCGATTTTCAATGGAGCTTGAGAAGACGACCAGAGCCTCCAACCTGGGCTAATTTCCGCCTATCTGTTCTGTTAAAGCGTGACAGAAAATGGATGAACCGATAAACAAACAGATAAATACACATCGGTCTTTATTATAATGTAGATTTATATATTTATATGTTTCGTGTCACGCTCTTAACGAACTATATAGATAGGAAGAAATTAACTCTGCCGTTTTTGGTTTCAGTGGATTTTTCTGCAATAGCTCAAAGAGGCCGGGGTGTTAGTACCGGTGTCTCTTTGGGAATGGGCCTCTTGGTTCGTCTACTGCCGCCTATCTAATCTATTATTATCCATTTTTTCTCACGCTTTAACAAAACAGATAGGCGGAAATTAGCCCCTGTTGGAGGCTGTGGTCATCTTGTCAAGCTTCATTGAAAACTGATTGGTAGAAAATAGATCAGGTTGCAGTTGATGGCAAATGTATCTTAATCAGTGACAGTCGAAATTCATATAGTGAAGATACCAAAGCTTCTCTTAATTTGCGTCTGATTTGTACGAGTATTACTTTCTCAATACATCGAATCTATGGCAAGGTAGAGGGCGACTATGCGACCTTATATTTGAATGCACTGCTTCCATTGCCGAAGTTGAAATTGAAGCCCTGAAGATATCTGATGCTTCCCTTAGCGCTCTCATGCATTTGATTCTTTGTTTCTTCCCACAGATAATTTCGCTGCCTCATTTATTCTCATAACTTTAATGCAATCCACGACGAAACAGCTTTCGCCAATCATAAACAACTGGACGTATATGATATCCTCGCATATCCACAATACCAACTCGAAGCTATTTTTAGTGTTGCTGAAATGCATGTAAAAAGTTACGAATTTTTTTCCATGTCGGAGAAAAAAAGTTTCGATGTTTGGCAGTTGCCAAGCCAGTAACGCTCTCTATGTGCTTTTAGTCTAGCAATTGTATTAACAAAAGCATGATCAATGAAGAATGATCACAAATACTTCGCTGTCATTCTTGACAGCGCGGTCACCCTAGTATTAAAATAAAACCGTTGCAAGAGCACAGCTTCAAAATGCAAAGGATAATGCTGGTAGCTTACAATACGACTTTATATTTTAGAGCTTGTTTGCATGGGTTTTCTTACAAATACTAGTATTCTTCGATAAAAGTCCTTTTCCTTTTCAATATTTTATGCAGTGTTGTTATTTAAATTTTTTTAAATTTAAATCTTTTTTTTTTTCATGTGCACGATACATGTCCATAATTGCTAGAGTGTTAGCCTGGAAGTAGAAACTTAGAACGTGGAAAATAAATTAGCACAAAACAAAAGGAGCCCGTGTCGAAGACTACCTGCCTTACGTATCGTTGGCACATTTATTATTTTTTGGTGTTGCACACGGGCAGGTGGGGACGGTGTGGACCAACTGCTGGCTGGTGCGCGACTTGGATTTACCGTTCGGAGGGATGAAGGCCAGCGGTCTGGGACGCGAAGGAACACATGAAAGTTGGGACTTCTACACGGATCAGAAGACAACCTGCATCAACCTTGATTAGAAATATACTCTTTTGAACGAGTCAGATTATTTCCCTTTTCTCTTATTATTTACGTGTTTCTTATAGTCGTTATTTATGATAAGTAAGTGACGTACAAACGCTTGTGTCTGTCCTGCACAGTAATAGCTGCCAGTTATCCTTCAAGTGCTATTATTATTTTATTATTATTATTAAAATACACTAGACTGGCGACGTGAGAACGGAGGAAACTCCATAAGGTAAACAAATCACAAGCAACTAGCCCAGCAAATGAAAGAGAACGAGAAGATAAGAGATCACAAAATAGCTCTGTTTACAGATTGCTTAAAGCTACCAATACCCACACCAGCAAAGGCAGAGCATTCAAGACCATTCCAAACTTTTACATATGATGAAAAAAAATGAACGAGAATACTGACTTGTACGGCATCGGACCGGTTCCAAGGCTAACTCATAAAGAGCATCAGTACGCCGAGTATACCTCCCCCGAGCAAAATGGCTCCGGAAGAAAAGCGACCAGTGGAGGATTAGGGCTATTAAATATATCATAGAGAAAGCAGACCCCACCAACTCTGCGACGTTGCGCCAGATCACAAGGCACAACACCATCCAGCATGAACACGCATCGCCGGGCACTCTGTCAAACAAACTCAGATGATAATCAGCAGCAGAACCCCAGACTAAAGAGCAGTGTTTCAGAAGGGGAGGACATAGCAATTAAAGCAGCGACGTGTTAACTCTACCGAGCACGTCGCATAAGAATGATTTTCTACGATGCTCGTGAGGCAACCGAACCGATGTGGGGCTCACACGTCAACTTTTGATCAAAATTGACACCCAATACTACCAAGTCTTTTGCCCCATAAAGTGACACACCATCCAGTATGAGTGCGGGAAAATCAGCTCTCACTGTACGTGACCTAGACACGAGCATAGCATTAATCTTACATGCATTTAGATTCGTCTCCCACATAGAACACCAGAAGTCAATCACTTTCAAATCATGGTGAACGGACTCGGAAACCTCCAACCTATTACTGGGATGCTCGCAAACAGCCAGTAAAGTTACATCATCAGCGTAACCAACAAGTAAATTGTGAAAAAGATGAAACAGGTCCACTGTATATACAATGAACAACAAAAGGCCCAGAACACTACCTTGTGGATTACCAGAAACCACATCCAAAAACTCACTTCTGTTCCCATCAACAACTACACATTGGCGTCTACAAGACAAAAACTGACTAATAACCGCGAAAATAAAACCACCAATACCCATCAATCTTAGCTTATGGAGCAGCTCAAAATGATTCACACCATCAAAAGCAGCACTGAAGTCAAACTGGACCAATTTTGCGTCATGACCCCTATCAAGTGCTAGCTGCAACACATGAGAGATGTGAAACAGGACATCACATGTTCAGAAGCCCTTACGAAAACCATACTGTGTTGGGGCAAAGATAACTAGCGTCTCAAGAAAGCGACCCAACCTAGCCGCAACCAACCTCCCATAAACTTTCGACAAAACAGATGTGAATGAGATAGGCTTTAGAGTCAGAGGTTCGATATCAAACAGGACCCTTCGGAACAAGCTTTGTGTGAGTGACACACCAGCATTCCGGAAAAGAGACCAGCCGTAACATCCGACGGAACACCTAAACGAACGGAGCTGCGAGCACACCAGCCATCCTCCGAAGAAAGAGAGGAAACATAACCGATGGATCCCTGCCCCATAGAGGTCCAGGTCGAGAAGAAAGCGGTGCACTTCAGAAGAAATAAACCTCGGCTCTGGGTCTCACGCTAAAGGAATGCGCGCCCGGTCATGGCTTTGCTACCATCAAAGTATCGCAACAAAAGGTCCGCCTTGGCAGCAGGGTCCCCAACAAGGACACCACCGGTACCACTTGAAAGGGGATAGAAGAGCTCGCACCAAGCACAGCGCTCTCTAAGGTGGACCACCACTTATGTGCGACAGCAGACGAAGCTTGCAACTCAGTGGACCTCAAAATATGCTCCCTCTCAGCTTCCTCATAAGTAGCCCTAGCTCGTTTCCTGAAACGCTGAAAGTCAACAGCAGACCGGCTAGTAACCCCACGGGCATATGCATCCGGCTTCAACTGGTGCGCTCTCCTACAGGCATCATCAAACCGGGGTTCATTGCCTGTCCTGACCGTAATGAACCGGGAAAGGACATAGGCGCGCACCATGTCAGATAGAAGCCGATCCAAAGTGGACCCAGGATCAGGAGACCCTCTCACAACACCCCAAGGTAGCGCAAGGATGGCGCCAGAAACGGCGTCCCAATTCACAACACTATAGAGCTGGATTTTTCTTTTCTATTTGGCTGCGATCGCTAACTAAAATATAGGGGAAAACAAAGGATTCGGTTTTGAGCTGTGATGAAAAAAACATAACGAGGGAAAAATTAAAAACACGGCTCTATAGTATTGTTGAAAATTTTCAAGGATTCTAAGGCTGTCATTTTTTTTCTAGCATGAAAACTCGTTGAGTTCTATTGTTCTGAAATTAACAAAATATATATATATATACATATTTTCCATTATCTCAAAAACTAAGAGCTAAATCAAGTAAGTTTTAGGAGCAAAATGTGTTTCTTTTTCAAAAATAAGTATTCGAGCAAGTTTCAGGACAATCAGTCCACAATTGATCATTTTAAGCCCCCATGACCCCCCCCCCATCTCAGAAATGTACCAGTTGGGAAAGTTCTACCCCACTGTTTTTAAAAAATGTCGTCATCATATGGAATAGTAAAATACATGGTAGAGCTGCATAAGAAAAATATACTCAGACATTCCCCCCCCCCCTCCCCCAGAGTCTGGAATATAGGCAATAAGTTTTCTAACGACTCGATCCATCATACTCAAGTTACTAGCAACTGCAGGGGTTCAGACAACGGAGCAGTTTTTCAAAGACCCGACGTGAAAACTTTACAAACAAGATGCAGCGTTGTGCAAATTAAGGCGTCTTTTTGTGGCTACGTTCGTGATCAGAATCAACGTGATCATGATCATCGTGATCACTAAAAAGCACAAGAAAGGTCAATGATTTTGTAAACAAACCAGCGACGCCACGTCAATTTTCAATGTTTAGATTCAAATCATATGTTTAGGGAAAATGGTGGGGAATGGATTGTTTAGAAACTTTTATTTATTTAGAAGTCAATGCATATGTGAATTAGCACAATTTAACGCATTTTGAACGTGCATAGGCATAAAACTAACGAAACTACAATTCTGGAAGTCAATATTACAAACAATGATAAAAACATTATTCAATTTATCCCAAAATAAAAAAAAAATAGCACGAACTTGCATACCAAATTTTAAATTTTTCTTGCCCAACGGCTGGAATCACTCTTTGATCACGCATGATCAGCCCGCGGAGGATATCACGGTGCGATCACACAACTGACCCAGGTTGGTTGTTATCAGCAGTGGAGGTTCGTGCTGTTTTAGGGGGGACCGCCGCATATTTTCTTGAGCGATTCACGTCAAAAAGTGGTCATAGAAAAGCGCGGATCATACGGAATCATCCTCAAGGGGGTCACAAAGAGACGCCTTGAATTTGGACTGTGATGAGTAATACACCTATTTACTAAATTGAAGTTTATTTTTTTAAATATTTCAATGGTATGAGAGTTGATATATTTTTACTAGGAGGCATGACTTCCTTTCATTTTTACAAGCTAATTAAGTTTTCATTTTTGAAGCGAGAGGCACAAAAAGAAGCGCAATAAAACTGTATTTTACCAGCGCCTCTTTGAAAAACGTTGCGCCTCGTGCCGGTCCGCCCCCAGAAACAGCAGTGCGCACTGGGCATATGGTTGGTTGATTGATTGAATATCATTTATTTCTCTACGGCGGGAGGTGTTCTAGGATTATTCTATTACAGTTTACATTAAATATGGCGTGTACATTCATTTCTTAATAATATTACAGCTATGAATTTACAACCTAAGCAACCAGCTCAGCGCCATCACACACCAAGCTAGTTAACCGAACAAGCAACACAATCGTACTACAATGGCCTCCCACGGGGAGAAATCTATGCTTCTTGCTAATATTACAGCTTCTTAAATTACAGTAAGTGTATTTATTTCTTCCCGAAAGGAAATCTGCATGACTTAACACCATTTCATCTGGTTGAGTGAATACTATTACATGTAATAGCATTCAATAGATAAGGCGGAGCCATACAGCACGACCTACAGCACACACATTTCAATTCGAAATCATGTATTTATATCTCCCAATAGGAAGGCTTTCATCAATTGAAACTACCGCAGTATGGAAATAGCAAACCAGGCCCAATTTAATAATAACTAGAGAGCACTCTGAGAGCGCATACCTCCGCCTGTGGGTGCATGGAGCGCGTTACTGGGCGCAATGCCCAACCCCCTAGACAGTTGTCATCTGTGGTTTTAAACTCTTTGGCCAAATTTATAAGGGTTTCTTTCCTGTTGAGAAGAGTTGTCGTGTTCAACCTTTAGTCGTCTTTTTTGTTGAGGTTTTGGTACGAGCTCAGCATGTCTTCCAGACCACATAACATGTTGATACGAATTCTTGACCGGTGAGAGGGGGACTTGGTTCCTCCCCCAAATAATTCGAAAATTAATGACTGACGGACGGGTTTTCCAAAGATCTGAGAAAAGAACTGTTCCTTTTTTTATCAGGAACAAGTTATACTATCGCTTCATTAGATTTATTTCAACGCAGCTGGTACGAACTTAATTCTGTTTTAATTTTTCTCTGAAACTTCTGGACATATTTTTACTGATTTTGAACTCAATCTATTCGTCTTAGTTTCCTCTAGCTGCCTGCACCATCAACTTGACCCTAAAAACTTGTTCCCTCTGCTAGGGTTAAAAACCGGTATCAATATGCTTCTCGTAAGTTTCATTTTGACCTATACAAAAACCTCAAAATTTTCATCATGGAACAATGAGTCATATTTATCCGCAGCGCAGAGTACTAATCATTTCCCTTGAATTACCCCATTATTCTAGCATAGCTAAATATCTCATTTACCTTGAATTTTCTTTTCACAACTTCTCCTAAAACATTGCAAGAACACTGTGAAAGATTTTACTCCTCACAAAGTGAAGCTTTCCAATTCGTAGTATGTACTAGCACCGCTTAAATTAAAAAACGAACTCACCGCCGGAGCCACTTATTTTCTGAGCTCTAAATGGCCATACCGCACGGTCTTACAACATGTATTATATCCATAGGCTCAAAATAAACTTCAACAAATATGGATTTATCCTTGAAAGATTTAGATAAATAAGTGTTCATCTTCAAGTCAATGGGCTTGCTAAGCCGTGCGCAGACGAGTGACATCTTCGCTGATTTCGACCAGACAAAATTGTCGGATCGTCAAGTTTGGCACATTTCAATGCACACGAAGCGGGGGAAACGTATTTACAGTTACAATGTCCTCCGGTAAAATTTTGAGAAGTAAAGTTACATGGAAAAGAAATTGTAAACATTAGTTTAATAAGTTTTATTGCTTATTTACACTCCGGTTTCTTAGCCAGCTTGCATAATACTCAGCAACTAAATGTTTTGTGCTATCTCTTAGATTGTAAACAAACTTTGAGATGTAAGTTTTCTGCGGCTACTAACATTGTAACCTGGAGACAAATGCATTTTTTACTTATGACATTGCATTTACTATCGCCACCTTTTAACGTAAAGTTTTGAGATACCCGGAGGCGCTACATACCAACTAGTCAACAGATAGTAGGGAAAACTGGGCTGTAAGTTGCCTTGAATTGATCCAAAGCTACGAAAAAGATTCGCCTAGACGCATCCTGCTGAACTCGCTCCTCAGGCAACTTCTTCGCCGAGTCTGGTGGAGCATTTGTGGGAGAAATGCCACTCACGAAAATTTTTGCTTCTCGTCTGTATCAGACTTTATGGTACCTGCTCTTTGCTCTTCCGTCTGGGCAGACTTTTTCATCAAAACTTCCCACGCGACAAACAGAACTTATGACACAAGCTGGGGCCGCACCAGACTTTCACAGGAACAGTGCAATGTGAGAAAGTGCAGCTCGAGGGTCATTCATGCTACCGAATTTAAATATATTTCAAGACGACGAGTGAGTGCTGCTCATGCCGGTTTTCAGATGTACAGGCGAATGCGTATGTTACCTCGGCATAGCACTCACGCACTACGGTCAAGCGTATAGGTGTGAACGTCACTCACAAATTGTGGTCATCGATGACACTGCTAAGTGACACTGCCTTAAAGTAACCAGGGCCCAACACATGCAACACGATTCAAAGTGGCAAAGTCGAAGCTTCTGTCCAAAGTTTCGGATAAGTCGAACCTCGACGACTGAATTCCGGCGTCGAATCGGGCGCGCCCTTGGTATCTTTATAGCCTGTACACATGCTAGTCAAAAGAACGAATTTCTTAATACTGGCGCCCGAATGCCTCACTATGTCCATTAAAATGGTAGACACACTGACACACTTGAAAAGAATTTTCAGATATAGTTCCCTCCAAGTTTGAAGATCTACCCAGAAGTTAACGGTAAACTTTCATAAAAAGTACAACAGCAAATTTCGTAAGACAACTGCATTGATTTAACATAAAAAAGCTGCGATTTACGAATATAATAATGAAATTGGGGCAAATGCTTAGTTTATTTATTTTCTATCATAGGTATTTACTTTTTCCTATATAATACTGAAAACAAAAATTTTAAGGTACTTTTTTGCAAATTGAGCAACAGCAGTATGGATAATTGAAGCAGGTTTTTTGGTAGTAACTAGCCTAACATGAGTTACTTTAGGCTCGTATGGGGTCACTAGCACGCCTGTTATAACGCCTGTTATTTTTTCTCAAAGAAAAATAGTAGGAAGTTTAACGTCAAATATCTCGAAAACTAGGCATTTGCCACCGATTTCATTATCATATTCGTAAATTGCACCCATTTTTACATAAGATCAGTGAAATTTCATTGCAAAATTTGCTGTTGTACCTTATGTAAAATAATACCATATATTGAACTGGAGCTAATATTATAAAACAAATATACGATAGTCGACAAAATTGATAAAAATCTTGACGTTTCGGGAAAGATCAGATTCCCATCATCGGAAATTCGAATAAAATGCTAGGATGTATAGGAATGATTAAAACGAAATTTTACTACGTATGAATTAAGGACAGTGTTTGCCTGGAGAGAACCAAACTCAAATGACAGCAGCGAGCAACGGGGGTCCCTTTATAAGTGACGGATGGCATGGGAAGCGGAGGGAAGCGGGCAAGCACAGTCGGAGGCAAAAGTGTCAATCATGGATCGTGACGAGAGGCGCGGCTGAAGACATTATGTTGAGGCTAGGTTTGACTTTATGAATATATAGTGATTC
>LQNS02278080.1:2121514-2137208 GCA_001587735.2 Parhyale hawaiensis | reverse complement strand
AGTACCTACCTTTCGTGTCACGCTCTTCATCAGAAACAGATAGAAGGAAAATCGAAATATTATTCGATTGTATCCATGATACGGAAGATGAATCCGAGCTCGGCTGCATGAACGTGTACGTTAATTAAATTTCAAGCTGATACGAAAAATACAATTGGACTACGTTCCATATAGGTTTCCCTTGCGCACAGGCATAGTGTTGAATATACTTTTCGAGGCAAAGGAGCTGGTGATGGTGACCGGTGGGGCATGAGTGAACGGGGACAAACGTGTGGTTTATGGCCAGCTAATTAAAACCTGATTTTGGTGTTAAGAAATAATCCACTGGTTTGGTTCATGCTGCTTTGATGACCCAACGGGTCATGGACAGTTTAGTATTACATAAAACTTGATAATGCAGTATTTGTTTTTTACCGTGGAATTTCCGGGGTTTGACCTGAAAGGCCCAGCCAGACCGTGAAACTTTCACGGGTGCGGCTAGTTTAATTTAATTCCATGCTAATGTAAGTTTTCTATCTGCATTACATCAAAGGTGGGAGACGATTGTGCTGTTTAGGTAAATTGAAAGAGAGAGGGAGAGCACTCAACTCTATTGATAACAGGAGTTGGTCTTGTAGCGATTCCTCTAGAAGCATATAAATAACGAAAGTATGTTAAATGATGACGGGTCTTCACAAATTCTTCGCTGTCATTTTTGACAGCGCGAGTGCTCTAGTAATGAAAATAACAATTAAACATGTTATTTCTCGTATGGATGCAGTGCTCAACAAGTTGGAGCACAGCACCCTGATGCATTGTTTTCGTAAAGCTAACATGGAAAGAAGATTTACGTCCTTAACATAACTTTTTCGCTGACAGGTTGATGTAATATTCTTCATTCTATACAGCTGCAAATTTAAATTTATAGTTAGAGTAGACATATTAGAGTTAGACATAGGTGCATATTACCAATTAAACCGAAGACTTTGACTGCAATCCACTATTACAGGGTTCTACAATTACAATAATCGGTAAGAAATACGATCTAACAAAGATTCTCTGAGTACAGCAGCGAATCGATATATGAGACAGCTGAGCTGCAGACCAAGGCAACCAAAAGTTTGGTGGACCCAGCCTTCGATAGCGAGAATGCCCTCGTCAGCCGCTTCCTTAGATACAATACGGCAGTCCCGAGTAGTGCTGCTGAGGAACGCCTGTTTTCACGTGGAAAAGACGTTGTTTGGGCCAAGAGGAGTTCCATATCTGACGAAAGCTTCAGTATGTTTGTGCTTGCGAGACTCAATGCAAATTCATTTGAATTGTAGTCAGATATACTCATCTAATACTCACGGTAGCAGCAGTCTTGCATGCTAAACTGGTGTGCTAAAGGTGCTGGGAACGAGTACAGAACCAGCTGATCGATCTTTATGACGCCCGATGCCCTGAGTCCACTAAACTTGCGTGGTATCCACAGTTACCGTGCTGGCACTTAGCTTGCCCAAAAATGGAAGGGCAGTAGGGAGAAGCGTTGGTCTTTGGACTTTCCGTCGATGACGCCATAGTTCTCAACTACCATTGGTCAACTGCAGCCGTACATTTTCCTATGGCGCCAATTATTGGCCTATATATGCATAACAAAACTTTGCGTGTAGGTTTCCGACTGAAGGGTGCTCTTAAGTTGGCTTGATTTTACCTTTTGAGAGACGCTTCCGCAGTGGCACGTTTATAGATTACCTTTATTTGGGTTTATCACTTGAATTAACTTTACACTTTCCGCTTTTGTCAGCGCTGTTTTCATAGAGCCAGTTCAGCTAGCATCGATCAATAACTACTCATTGAAATGGACGGACATCGCTCTAAATTAAAAGTGAACTTCATTTTTATTTTTACGTCATCAGTAGGAATATTTTATCTCGGCAGACGTTCAACTCACAGAGACTGTTCTGGTTCCGAAGTAGCTCCGTACTTATTGTTTACAATGCAGGGTACTTGATGATGATGCAAATCAACCGAAAAATATTGGGGTTCTTGATGAAAGGTCGTCTTGTGACCCATGGCTGAAGTACGTTAACAGGTTAACTCATCGCTTGACCATTTTGAGACGGTTCTGCGCATCTCCTCGTGTGACGTCAGGTGGAGAGAATATCGTCGGTGTTGCACAAGTATCAATAGTGTTCCTTATTTATTTATACCAATATTTCGGTACCATGGGCTGATAATTGATGTTCGGCTATTTTGAACACGGAAAAAATAACTTGGTGGACCTCCTTCATTTTCTTAAATCTTGCAGAGTAGAGAAACAAGTGGGTTTTGGCAGCAAAAGAGTATATTAAGTTTTCGCTCTCACCGGTAACATCTAATGCGCTTCAAACATTTTTCGCTCATGTAAAATGATGAAGTACTATGTTGTTATTAACAGTAATTCAGTTTTCCCTCCAAATTTTCCCATGTAAAATTAGAAAACTCCAATTTCTTTTAAAGAAGTCATTATACTTGGAACAAAATTTTTCTTGTTAAACTTTGAACGCATGTCTAAGTAAGTTACCCTAATAAGTACGATTTTCTCAGTAAAGTCGAAAGAAAATGCTATGTCGACGGTGAAACTGTTTGAGCACATGAAATGCCGCCTTCGAACGAGTAATATATGAAGCTTGAACTAGTAAAAAAAAACACTCCTGCTTCTGACCATTTGCAATACTTTGACGAGAAAAGCTCTTTAAAATACAAATTTCACAAGTAAGCTTATAAATTAGAATTAAATTACTTCTAGAGCGATTATTACTGCCCCGATAATACGCATGCAACTGCAGTTTCTTCCCTGTAAGCCATGTTCTTCCACGGTAATTTTTCATGGCGAAGTGTACTGGTATGTAAAATGGTATATGATAATTACAAAATTAGCCGTATCAGTACTTAGGAAGCCGTTGCTATGTTGTTGTAATTGATTTCTTCGCCTGTCAACGTATTCGCTTGACATTTTATGACCTTATTTCAAGCAAATGGATTTTTGCATCGCACAGTTAACATCTGTCATAGTGTAGAAATGATTACCCTTCTTTTTTTGTTCATCGTATTTATTAAGCAAGTAACAAGTATAAACTAAATAACACTGTTTGCTATCTATCGCTCCACCTGACTTCGCAGGAGTGGACGGGGCTTAACACCTACCACCGCGTGAGTTCGTTGCTGTTCGTTGTTCAGCCATGGTGTGACCAGGCTAGGATTGGGGGAGAAGTGCTGTGCGAAACTGAAGTAAGCTAGGAGAGCTCTCGAAAACTTTTAGCCACGGCTGTCTGTAGCGAAAGGGATCATTGTAAGACAGAGAGCGAGTGTTTAACAACTGAGTCTAAGAACTTGGTTTCTGCACCATGCAGTGCGTGCATTAACGTCAAGGTCTTGGGCGCAGGACAACAAAGTGTAAACAAAATTAAGTTAGATACCTCGGATAGAGCTTCACATTCTCCTCTTCTGGTTATTGAGTAATCAGTGCGTTGCACAGACACAACCGGGAGATGACGGTAGGCACAGGAGGCGGAAACGCTACCTCGAGCCTCGATATCGCGCCTCCCAAGCAGCCCAAAATTGCAGCACCGATCGAACGCGTGTGGCGATCTTGCGCGCGTGAAAATGATACACTTTGCTCACGTGCCGGATGCTGCAGGGGACGCAGATGACGGATGAAAGCATGAAATAACTCATTTCTCACACAACGTCTCGTAACATTAAAAGCTAGCGACGTTGGGTCGTTCGGTGCCCCCTGAGTTTCGTGGAAATCACACGCTAGTTGTGCGCCTCGAACATTCTTGACGAAATGTGTACGTAGGTACAGCCGCTGCCGTGTCGAAATTGCGTGCAACTGGCGGGGCACCGCAGCCGCGACAGCGTCAGTGCTGTCGTCCATCGATCGTCCCTGTGTTTGATCGAGCGGATGCCACGAGAGAGTCTCGAAAAACAGCTGTTAACACGAGGTTGATCAATCACTTTGAATCATAACCCTGATTACGATGATTCTGGGGTAGTTCGAGTCTCATGTGTCCCTGTAATGCAAATTTTAATTTTTGCTGCTGATATAGGTAGCTATACTTTAGGCCGGCAGTGACCAATCCCAAGCGTTTTACAATAATCAAAAGCACCTTGGTGATCATAATCTATTAGCCAAAGAGGTTACAATATGCCTCTATACAAATCCGGTTACAGAAAGCATTGATCAAACGTCTACCGATTAAATATACTTAAGTTATACTCGCTCAAACATTTCTTCATATCTGGATTGCGATTTAAGGTGGGGAAATAGAAGAAGCTTTAAATCTGCATTGCGATCCATCAATTCGAGTATGACTTGAGAAATTGTAGGTAAAATAAAAAAATGGAGGCATATTATGCAACAGTGAGTGACTGCTGCCACACGCACCACCTCGTTTTGATGGCAGTGTTGCCATCACAGCAAACTTGTGGTGCCGTTACCTCTGTTGGCTGCAGCTCTGTTGATCGTAACAGCGACTGAATGTTGCTAAACTCTGCGTACAGGCTTCCACGGCCTCGCTAATTTCAGCCTTCAGAACAAGAGAATTGGAAATCACACAGCTCGAGTGGTATCCGGTAAAGGGACGCAGTTTCACTCAGCAGTAAAGTAGAAGTTTTGTAGCTTCTTATTTCAAACAACCGGCAAGAACGTCTTCCTTGCAGAAGGCACATCACCCTTGCTAGCTGCACACTAACCCGTTCACTGGTGTCCTTAGCTTTTGATATCAATCAAATGTCAAGCGAATTGCGATTTTTTCGTCTTCTGAAGATTCTGATGAGATTGCCAGTAGCCACTCCTAACCTTTACCAATTCATTATTTGTTGCACTCAGTATACAGATGGGTCATGATTGTATTTTACAAAGTATTTTTATGACCACATGTGAACTCTAGAAGCGAATTTTAGCAGTAGATTAAACTCTAACTATGAGAAAATGAATCTGAGCCCATATTAGCACCGTCTTAGAGTTTACAAAATGTAATCCCTTGTCATTGAAAAGTTTTATTCATAGAGTTCATGTTCCGGCATTGCCCTTCTCCATATTTCAAGTTTCTTTTTAAGCACAGTTACAACGTGTTCAGATATAGTTAAACTATTTTTTGAAATGGAGCTGCTTATCGGCATTATATATTTCGTGCAGTGAGAGGTTATCATACGCTACTGAAAAAAGTTCACAGCACAGCTAGTGTCCGAGCTGGGGAGGGGTCAGCTCCCCCAACCCGAGCGCAGCGAAGGTTATTATGTGCTTGATCTTTATCATTTTAAATTGATTATTGCCTTGCGTTGATGCACATGTCGGTGTATGTGTACACAGTGCTCAAGCCAGTAGCCTGCAATGAGTTGATTTCCCAAGGATATTTATGGCCCATTTTTGTAAAGCGACAGTCGTGCTGCGTTGGTGAGAGTGTGGGGTTCTACTCGTGTGTCCATCCCGCGAGCAAGGTCTGTTCGAGGACTCTTGCCGAGGAGCTCGCGCTGTACTGCGTCCTGTGCTCTTCCGAGATTTCAGTAGCTGTAAAATACTTGGCCCTGGTGTCGGTAAATCATCTATTTAGCTTCTTACAAAACGTATAACAGTCGCACCTCATGGTGCCGCTGCTTGATGGGCAGCCGTCATAGATTTCGAATGAACAGTGAGCTTCTGACAATCGTTGAATGTTGATGTCTGAAGATACATACAGTCCATAGTGAACGGGGTTAGTCAGACTTTTTTGCACCAATAGTCAGGGTTGTTGTTTATTATTACCTCCGCCAAAAAGTTATGTTTCTGTCGTGTTTGTCTTTTTGTGTGTACCTATGCTTGTTTGTCTCTCACCAAGATAGCTCAAATAGTTATAAACAGATTCTTAAAAAAATTACAGGGAATGTTAAGCATTTTAACAGTAACAGATGATTAACTTATGGTGAAAATGAGTTCATTTGATTGTTTGCTTGTCTGCTCATTTTTACTAAGGAACATATCTCAAAAAGTTATGGATGGACTTTCATGAAATTTACATGTATTACGAAGAGTAAATATCAATTTTTTTGTGATGATCTGTTTGTTCGTTCGATTGTTTGTTGCTGCATTTGACTATATGCTTGTTAGCACAATAATTCAAAGAGTTATGGACGGACTTTATGAAACATACATATTTATATATTTATTTATAGTTCTTATGTTTACGTATGACTCACTGCTCATTAAATTTTGGTGATGATCGGTGCGTTTGAAATATATTTATCATAATGTTTGTTAGCAGCATAACTCGAAAAGCTATGAATGGATTTTCAACAAATTTGCAGACACTGTTAATACAACCAAGAGGCACAAATTATTAGATTTTGGTGTTGAGATAAAAAATCATGGTTTCAAAAACAATTTGAATTTTTCGTTACTGTTGCCTTGCTTGGCGGAGGCATGCGCTCTCAGAGTGTTATACTTATTCACCGCCCCATGTCAAAAGCCGTGATCTAAGCAATGAGAGAGTTGTTTAGAGCATTGCAATGGATGGGGTACATGTAAGGCGGAGCATGGCTGCTACAGTGTGGGCCCTGTCAAAAAACCATAATCATTAATCTTACCTACATCCACGATCAGCATCGCATAATATCGGATAATTGGCTCAAAATGTCCCCCTGTGGGGTGGGGGGGGGGAAGCAAGGCTGCTGCGCTATTCCTTACCAGCATACTTGGAATTATGTCATGAATCAGAGGGTGCGTACTGACGTGTAATAAATATCACGAGCCGTCCTCATCAACGGGTAATGACCAATCTATATAATAATTCTGCTTGAGGCGCCATCCGGCCGTCCGTCCATCCGTCCGTCCGTCCGTGTGTCTGCACGTTGTACTATTCAATATAAGACAGGGGGAAATTCAACTTGTAAGAAGCTCTGATATTCGCTGGAACAAAGTTCAGCCGTAGCTGTCTTTTTTAGCACTTCTTGAAAAAAATTCAGTCACTTGCAAAGTAAAGACATGAAGACCCTCTCAGTCGCATCTTAATACCGCTTCTATTTTCTTTCACAGCATATTATGTTGCTTGTGCGGCTGACGTTCCTAATAGACCAACCAGATATGTAGTTGGGACACGCTGCAAGAGAATAGAAGGAGTCAAGTTCAAATTTTAGCTGCTACTTCACGCAGTTAAGTAGAAGATTCACTGCCTGACTTGGGACATTTTCCAACTTATGTATTCATGATACGGTTCCGAGGACATCATAATTGAAGAACAATTCTTCTTTTCAGTAGAATTTGCACAGGTTCCTTCAGCAACTAATGATGATACGGGTCTGAGATATCACTGGAGAACAATGCTTCTGTTCTGTGGAATTTGAATAGGTTTCAGTTGCATTCATAGCAGCGTCATCGGATGAATACGGAGAAACATTCTCATGTTTCGTTAAACGGGATTCGTTTATGGCAGTATGGCGTAAGCTATCTCGCATATTGTTTAAATGAATTTCTTCTTAGCAGTTCGAGAGACTTACTGTTGGTTAGAGTTTTTGTTTCTTTCGTGCGTAATCCATTTTACTTGTGCTTTCTTTAGATGAATCTCTTAGGAGTAGTTAAAATTTCACGGTGAGCTGACGCTTTTTATATTGAATTTACATTTTAGCAAAATTTCGACGACGCCTGAGGTTCAACAATCGATTGGTATCTCTAAGCATTTCCGGTGAATTCTTTTCAGTTAACTATATTTTCTTAGTGCTGCTCAACGTTTGCCCAATTCTAAGCTGATATTCGCGCCTTATATTGCAAGGAGGATATTTTGCTATTGCAAAACTCATGCCTGTACAACTTGCGTTTCATTAATGGAAGATCGATCAGGCCTGCAGGGATGAAGCCTATTTTACAGCAAAAGCCATACTAAGAACCGGAATAATAAAAAGCTTCATCACGCAATTACTGCCGTCATTTTTGACCCCTTGGCCCACTAGCGTTATTTACCGGGTGGGTTAGGTAAGAACAGCTGCGTTAGGTCAAGCTAAAACGAGTTACGATAGCGTAGCTTCGGATTCCTGCACTTTGCAAAGTGAAAACGTTAACTAATCGTGGAATTCTCGCGGGTCACCCACGGGTTATGCGTTAGCGTATAGACAATATAATTATTATATTAGGGTAGACAGACGTTATTGAGTTAGCGTTCGTCGGAGTTAAAAGACGGGCGTTAACATAGACGGGGGGTGTTAAGTTAGAAGAGCTGCATTAGGTTAAACTCGGGGTAAATTGCAATAGCGTAACGTGGTCTCGCTCATTTTGGAAGGTATAGACTTTATTCACCCGTGGAATTTCCACGGGTCCCGCTCAAATATCTCGCTAAGCAACTGTACACTTTCCACGGGTCCCGCTCAAATATCTCGCTAAGCAACTGTACACTTTCCACGGGTCCCGCTCAAATATCTCGCTAAGCAACTGTACACTTAATATGGGAACAGTTGGTCTTCATTGATACTAATGACTCCGATACTAGCGGTTCGTGCATCCCAATAGAAGCCATGTTGAACACACATATCCTTTATTCATATTCCGCTTTGGCCACAATGAGATTTTTTTTCCATCTTCGGTAAGACGCAGCACACATTCTCTGTAGCATTGCAAGTGTCTTTGGGAGAAGCAGCCTACACCGCAGTATATATTGTTACAATTATTCACTACACGCCTCACTGCAGCTGTCTCTCACTTGACGCGCTGTTCAGAGCTGCTGCTATTTTGCAGCTCATTACCTACTGTATGGAAGTCATTCATGGTGTGCAGCGTGCAGACTGCGCCCGTATATAAATAGATCATTAGCCGTCAGTCGTGTCTGCACACTCACTGCTATTAATTAGAGCAGATTATAGTTTTGTAACTGATTCTTTCTTATTTTATAGCTGGTTAGCTTATGTTCGTATGCGTGTAGCTTCCCTAGCAGAAATTTTGGTCACCCCATAAGTTGGCTGGAGAGTCAGAGGGTCATAAGATTCGTGTAATTTTCAGCATCCAAATACACAGTACGGAGATGGGTTACGCAGTAAATTATAGTTCAGGCTCTGTACGTTCTTGCAGGCAACAACATTGAAACCAGAGATATATATAAATTGTATTTTCTTATCTAAAGAAACATGTCAGTAGTATTGTATAGTGACTGAGTAGGTCTACACCCTAACTGGTGTCCTTATCCTCGTGGTCAAAGACAGGATGTGCGGTCAATTGGATTTTTCAGTTACCGCCCTTGAATGATCACTTCGCTCGAGAACTGCTGCTATTGCAGCCCTGTATACACGGGCTTGCTTACTGAACTGTTCATTGTAGGATCATATGTGTGTATGTAGCCTATATGATAAGAGCTCCTGTTATTATACATAGATAAATAAGCAGGTCGGAGAGCGAAAGTTCTTCATATCGTATCTATTAAACATATAGCATCGCTCTGTTACTGTTAGTTTATGACTATCCTAATACACGCATTATGACACGAGCTTAGACTACACCTCGAGATTAAATCGGATGGGAAACCTTTAGTGTAAGACAATTATTATTTCAGTTTTCCGACCATGATGATGGAGAGATTTTTAGAAAAGTCGAAAAAACTTTTAAAGGCATAAATAACGACATACATGGTCATGTTTATGTTGAAACATGTATTAAAGGTGGATTGTTCCCCAAATATTATGTATATTATTCAAGTGGAACAGTGGTTCCCTAACTTCTTTCGGCTGGCGCCCTCTTAGCAGCCAGGTGTGTGCCTGACGCCCCCCTTCGAGCACACATTCGAAGAGGCCGCTTTTTGCATGATTACCTCCGCCAAGGAGATTATGTTTTCGTTGCGTTTGTCTGTCTGTTATTCTGTTCGTCTGTCTTTCTCTTTGTCTGTCACCAAGATTTCTCAAAAAGTTATGAACGGATCTTGACAAACTTTACAGGGATTGTTAGGCATGTTAACAGTAACAGATGATTAACTTTGGTGAAAATCCTTTCATCTATCTTTCGTTTATCAATCTGCCTATTTTTGTCAATGCCATAACTCAAAAAGTTAGGGACGGATTTTACGAAGAGTAAATGACCAAATTTTTGTAATGATCCGTTTGTCCGTTCGTTTGTCACTGTTTTGAATTTTATGCATGTTAGCACAATAACGCGAAAAATAATGCATGGATCTTTATGAAATTTATAGTAGTTAAAAGATATAAGTGATTAAATTGGTTGGTTGGTTGGTCCGTTTGTGTGTTTGACTTATGTTTGTCATAATGTTTGTTAGTAGCATAACTAAAAAAGTTGTGAACGGATCTTTATGAAAATTACAGGAGTTGTTAATACTACTAAAAGGCACCAATGATTTGATTTTGGCGCTGATGCAAAGAGGATCATGGCTTTATGCCCAGTTTGAATTTTCCGTTACCGTTGCCTCACGTGGCGGAGGTATACGCTCTCAGGGTGCTCTCTAGTTAAAACTGAAATTAATGTTAAACTTATGTATGCATGTCACGAAAAAAACGTAGGTCAGTAATAATTAATATTTATCAATTTTAGGTAGAAAAATAACATAGCCTATTTCACTCATAATCATTCTTTGTTAAGGACATAGATGGACTTGATGAAGCCCGTGCAGGGATGTCAGCTTCTCAACATACAGCTATATTGCTTAGGAGGAGTCGCATATCCTCTCTTTCAGCAATTTGAAGTTTGTTTCTTTTCTTGGAAAGTAGCAAGGTGACTGCACTACAGCCCATATCTACGATTTTCAATTAATTGTGCCACAATACTGGATATCATTCTGAGATTTTTTTTTTTCTAACAAAATCCTTCGTACGTTACGAAACTTAGCTTCAACTCAAGAGAATTTTGTACTGAAACGGATTCTTTCTCAGCCACTCCTGTCTGGAAGTCCTGACTCCCCCAGCCTAAATTTGAATAAACCGTCATCCCATTTTGTGCGACCTTTGAAGGATCCGCAGCGCGCCCATCTTTTTACTAGCTTACACTGGCGGATCTAGCCCCTTCTCGTGGGGGGGGGGGGAGGAGGCATTCGCCTCGGTGCCAGGCCCCCTCCCCAATTCAAGCCCAGCCCATATTGCACCAAGCTACTTCATATTCAGCCAAGCCTTCCCCTCCATTGAGCCAAGTTCTCGACATTTGGCCCTTCAATATCGTTACCATTTAGCCTTCATACATATTTGTATATATTGTGAAGTTCCTCCATATTTTATGTACTACAGCCGTCTTCCAGCCCTCCACCTAACGAAAAGTACCTGGTGCCGACACTGACTGTTAAGGGGGGGGGGAACTACCCATCTATAATTTTGAATTTGAAAGAAAATTATTTCATTTCATATAAATGAATGATTCTTGACAGAGTTTGATCCAGTGAGGAATGCATTTCTCACGATGAAAAAAAAAAACGCTTCGAAAAAAAAAAAACAAAATCATAGTGTGCGTTTCCCGAAAATTCTGGGAATAACTGAGAAAGGATGGCAAACTGCTTTAGAATAAAAGAAAGTAAATCTAACCAGGGCAACCACTCAAACAATAAGTAAATGACCTAGAGTATTGTGAGAACGCATACCTCCGCCAATCAAGGCAATGGTAACGAAAGATGGTTCTTGGTTCCGAAACTAGGTTTTATTTTCTATCACCCCCGCCACAAAAATTTGATAATAAATTTAACTATAGCTAGTCTGACCAATTTATCAAGGCAGTTCAGTCGCGGACAAATTTCTCTATAGCGGTGCCAATTCTACGGGTATTTCTGAGATTTCTCTCTGAACAGGTAGTGGGCGGGGCTAAGATATGGGCCGAACAAAATCTCAGAAATACTCATAGAATTGGCATCGCTAAGAAGAAATTTTACCGCGACCGAATTGCCTTGATAAATGGTCAGACCATAGAGCATTGTGAGAACGCATACCTACCTCTGCCGATCAAAGCACCAATAGTCATATTAAAATATCTTATTTTAAATCGCAATCAAACCCTTTCTTTCATGAGCCAGTTCTTTAAAAATGTTCAGTATCAGTTCGTGAGGTTGACACTTTCGTTGTATCGAATGCCCCCTATCCAAAAAATCCTGTGGAGGAGGCAAATGCCGCCTTCCCTGTATCCGCCAGTGTCCCTACATTCCCTATGGAGCTAAGCTACGGGCACTGATACATAAGTAAATGGCATCCATCATAAAAATATCTAACTATTTTGGAGTCTATTGTGCAATCTATCATCAATAATCCTGGGAATTTTTTTTTTTTTAACTTTCTCTTTATTCCACAGTTGGGCCGTCCTTGGAGCACCATTGCAGTCTTAAACATCTAAATCACTAATGGAATTTTTCAGCTAAATGCACTACTTATGGCTAGTGTGAAGTAATTTTTCGTTGCAGTATGTTAGCCTGTTTGTTATAGTTGAGTCACTTACCCTTCATGATTTGTAGCACTCATACGAAATATATTTGGAAGGAAAGAGACATAAACTTGGCCACTCTGGCAGTTCGCATAACACAGCTATTCTCATGAATCAATATTTCACTCTGCTCTCTTGACACACAAGAACCAGTGATTTGCAGCCATTGTTATTGTTAGTAACCCATTTAGCAGTAGGCGAGTTTAATTTCCTGCTGATGATCAAGCAGAACGAATTATCTTCAAGTCCCTCCTGTCGCATTCTGGCGGCAAGTGGCAGCAACCTATATCAGCTGGAGACTCTCAGTATGCGAATGATTTTTCAAAAAACTGGTTTTACTTTTTATANCTCATATTGCGCCAAACTACTTCATATTCAGCCAAGCCTTCCCCTCCATTGAGCCAAGTTCACGACATTTGGCCCTTCAATATTGTTACCATTTAGCCTTCATACATATTTGTATATTTTGTGAAGTCCCTCCATATTTTATGTACTACAGCCGTCTTCCAGCCCTCTACCTAACGAAAAGTACCTGGTGCCTACACTGACTGTTAAGGGGGGGGGGGAACTACCCATCTATAATTTTGAATTTGAAAGAAAATTATTTCATTTCATATAAATGAATGATTCTTGACAGAGCTTGATCCAGTGAGGAATGCATTTCTCACGATAAGATTTCTCTCTGAACAGGTAGTGGGCGGGGCTAAGATATGGGCCGAACAAAATCTCAGAAATACTCATAGAATTGGCAACGCTAAGAAGGAATTTGACCGCGACCGAATTACCTTGATAAAATGGTCAGACAATAGAGCATTGTGAGAACGCATACCTACCTCTGCCGATCAAAGCACCTATAGTCATATTAAAATATCTTATTTTAAATCACAATCAAACCCTTTCTTTCATGAGCCAGTTCTTTAAAAATGTTCAGTATCAGTTCGTGAGGGGGATACTTTCGTTGTATCGAATGCCCCCTCTCCAAAAAGTCCCGTGGAGGAGGCAAATGCCGCCTTCCCTGTATCCGCCAGTGTCCCTGCATTCCCTATGGAGCTAAGCTACGGGCACTGATACATAAGTAAATGGCATCCATCATAAAAATATCTAACTATTTTGGAGTCTATTGAGCAGTCTATCATCAACAATCCTGGGAACTTTTTCTTTTCTTTTTACCTTTCTCTTTATTCCACAGTTGGGCCGTCCTTGAAGCACCATTGCAGTCTTAAACATCTAAATCACTAATGGAATTTTTCAGCTAAAAGCACTACTTATGGTTAGTGTGAAGTAATTTTTCGTCGCAGTATTTTAGCATGTTTGTTATAGTTGAGTCACTTACCCGTCATGATTTGTATCGCTCATACGGAAAGATATTTGGAAGGAAAGAGACATAAACTTGGCCACTCTGGCAGTTCGCATAACACCAGCTATTCTGATGAATCAATATTTCACTCTGCTCTCTTGACACACAAGAACCGGTGATTTGCAGCCATTGTTATTGTTAGTAACCCATTTAGCAGTAGACGAGTTTAATTTCCTGCTGATGATCAAGCAGAACGAATTATCTTCAAGTCCCTCCTGTCGCATTCTGGCGGCAAGTGGCAGCAACCTGTATCAGCTGGAGACTCTCAGTATGCAAATGACTTTTCACAAAAACATGCAAAACATGTTTTCAGTTACGACTTTGGTTTCATTTCATATACAAATTTTAAAACATGTTCATTATCATTTCTCGTGGGGGAGGCATTTTGTTATGAATGCCTCCCACAAAATTCCCGAGGGGGCAAATGCCATGAATGCCCCCCAACCCCCGGATCCGCCAGTGCAAGCCTGGCGCCCGAAATTCATAGCAGGGCTTGCAGCAGCTTAGTAGTAGTGATAGTAGTAGTTTATGTAAAGGTTTACTAGCACTGCAAGCGCTAGTCCCGCCTCGCTCGGAATTACCAGTAATTTTTAGTCTAGGAGTAAATATATTTCTGGAGCGCGCACATTCGCTAATTCCTATTGAAACGACTGTGGCTGCTTGCCATAGCTTCTGGCAGGTGGCGTGAGGAAGAGGAAGAGGCTGGCAGCGTGAGGCTCATGCTGTTCTTTCACTGTCTTGGCTGTAACTGCCCATAGATACAAAATTTTATATTTTCAA
This sequence comes from Parhyale hawaiensis, assembly GCA_001587735.2. Lineage (NCBI taxonomy): Eukaryota > Metazoa > Arthropoda > Malacostraca > Amphipoda > Hyalidae > Parhyale > Parhyale hawaiensis. The sequence goes on along the minus strand of LQNS02278080.1, from coordinate 2,122,713 downwards.
GATTTTTTGCCAGCAGACTTTGCGAGCTAGCTCATGCTGATGTGGTGCAGGCGATTTAATTACGCCGTAAAACTGGCTGTCACCCAGTCACTCAGCCAGGTTGGCTGCAGAGGTTAGATGTCTTAGAGCGGAGGAATTCAAGCCACTACCTGCACTAGAGGCTTTTCTGCCCGAACATCTCAAGATTACGGCGAATTGAAGAGAGTTCTATTGGTCTCCAAAGTGCCCTGTGCGCTACTGCTGACAGAAAATAAGGGGCCAAAGTATTTCGAAACCCGTGCGGCTCAGACACGCCAGACAAGGAAAATATCTGAAAAAAATTAAAATATGCAAAAACAGAAGCAAGGAACACCCCTGTGTAAGATCCTTTCCGCGACCGCATTCGAGAGTAAGAAGAAGTCCCTTGCATGGGATGAGTCGTTTATTACCATTCGGCGACCCACGTTACCGCACTGAAAGGAAGTATAGTTATAGTAAAAGACTTGTTTAACTCTATAAACTAATTTTGTCAGCAGGAGCTGCGGCAAACTGCAACATGTCATCCGGAGAGGCCTTCACGACAGTCCTAACACTTTGTTAGAGTGAAAATAGCAGCATTCAACTTTTTCAACGTATTCAATGAAAAATCAGAAAAATCAAGCTCGTAGTGCAATTTATGTTTCGCATCAGAATCAATGCTCTACCATGACAGGCATATATGTGTAGCTACACTTCTGGCGCTATGATATCTAGTCTACACGGCGCGGGGAATGCTAGTAAATATTATTTTTAGAGCATCGAATAACATATAAATCATTTTTGATTGTACTGCAATATTTGCAGAATGCGGTAAATGGATCTCTTGTGTCATCCAATAGCTTTATGATCCCAAAAGACTGCCGCACTACATTTGGAACGCTCAGGGGCAATGCCAAGCAAATTTGTCTTTAATATCAAGCATATGCGCTGTTCATCTTATGTTATAATTTATATGAACCATAAAAGCTGTAAATGTTAATCCGTAGCCTTCTATGGGTCCCTTTGGCCTCACAGCTCCCCTTCCGCTATTTTTTGTCTCACCGCACCCCTACCACCCCTTTTAGCCTCACCGCCCCCTACCGCCCATTTTAGCCTCACCGCCCCCCTACTGCCCCTTTTAGCCTCACCGCCCCCTAAAAGCCCATTTTAGCCTCACCGCACCCCTACTGCCCCTTTTAGCC
>LQNS02278080.1:2076880-2089090 GCA_001587735.2 Parhyale hawaiensis | reverse complement strand
CCTTTTATCCTCACCGCCCCCCACTGCCCCTTTTAGCCTCACCGCCCCCCACTGCCCCTTTCAGCTTCATCGCCGCTTTAGAACTCGCCAGCGCACCCAGGAGGATAATATCCTCCACATCGAGAACCACTGACGTAGAACAAGGATATTACATAACGGTATTGAACAATATTATATCAATTAATTCAAGTATTACTTCAGCATAATTATGCAATGGGAGTTGATAGGGTTTACGGATGTTTATTTCAAGTTTTGCAGTTTCTTGACTTTCAGATACGAAAGCAGTAGTACATCAGTAACCAGACTATTTAAGAGATCATATTTTGGCTTATATGCGCCGTCAAGTGCATAACCAACACAGAACTAATATAGTGATGCATAAACAAAGAGTATGAACAACATATACACTGCAGCGCTGAGGGCTTTACCACATTCATTATACTGGATGCAGCGAGAGGTACAATAGTTACGCAAGTATGGGAGTGCTTCATATTACAGTACTATAAAGCCCATCCGTCAAAAATGACGGCAAAAATTTTTTGATTGAGCTTTTTATTGTTCCGGTTCCCAGTACCTATAGGTTTTGTTGTATTCTATGTCTCATCCCTGCAGGCCTGATCTTCCGAAATTAGAGAAACGCAAGCTGCACAACCATGAGTTTTGCGATAGCAAATTATCCCCCCCCCCGCAAGATAAGGCGTGAATATCAGCTTGGAATTGATCAAGCGGTAAGTGGCACTAAGAAAATATAGTTCAGTTAAAAGAATTCACTGAAAATGCCCAGGCTCACCGTATTGTGGATACCAACTGATTGTTGAACCTCTAGCGTCGAAATTTGACTGCGATGTAAATTCAATATAAAAAGGCGTCTGCTCAGCGTGAAGATTCAACTATTACGATATCATTCAGCAATGAAAGCGGGAATGCAGAGGCCGGAAATCCAGAGCTATATTTGTCACCGGTAGGTACTCCAAGCGCTGAAATTGTATGGTATCTCAACTTGTTTTTCAGTACATGAATTTTCTCCTATTAATCTCTTAACTGCGTGACGGAGAGACGGATCATCATTGGAGCAAGGGAGCAAGCAAGCGAACAACAACTGTATTTTATTATATAGTGGATGTGAAGCCTGAGCCTGTGACTTAATGACAATCCGTCGTATTTACATGGAGCGCGAGAGCTCTACAGACAGCAGCCTCAGCACTGGTGCACAAATGCCTGGATTTCTTACGTTAACTGCGTTGACAGAGCAGCTGGCGCGCATATCACCAGCGCATGAGACGCATTTGGTTCTACTATGTACGAATGGCAGTAAGATATGCGTGAGCTATAGCTCGTGCATGGAAGCACAACCTTGTGTTTTCAAATGCAAATACGACCGTGACATGCGCTCCCTGCATGTTCTCTACCACCCTCTCCCGACACAATGAGTTTGGCAGCACGTTTTCTCTCCATCGGTTTGACAGGAGCGGGAGGCTGAAGCGCAGGTCGCCTGTACAGCGGATTGCAACCGACATCAAAGAGTCCCTGCGGTCACGTACGGAGTGGCTATTGTGTGCCGTCGCTAGGCTCACCCGACCTGGCTGTTATCCGCTGCCCGCTGCCCCCCGGGACCGTCCGGCTCAATACATTTGTGTGTAGCGGGTGTAGCGTATACCGGCCGGACCGCCTGATCTCGAGCCACCGTTCTCCAAAGCAAACAATGGCCGCTGATCGCTGATATTGGTTCATTTTCGGTTGGTGGGCTCCACTAGTTCGGGAGATTTGGTGGACTGATATTATTTTAGGAAGTTGGATTGAGAGGAAAGGGGGCAGAAGGGGCTAAAATTCTCAGATGTTTAACCAGCTGGTGAGAGTGTCCCCCTAACAAAATCTTTTGGGGCCGCCGCGGGGCGGGGCAGAAATTCATTATTGTTTACCTCCTGATTTTTTGGCAGGGAAGCCTCATTATTATCCTGTATTGAATCAGTTTATTGAACTAGTACTGTAATGGTCTTATGTTATGAAAACCTCCCTTCCGGGGAGAATTAGATGATTTTGTTTGCTTGTTTGCTTGCTTGCTTGTTAGCTTGGTATCACAGTTTTGTGATATACATTGTACATTGAAATATTCGAAGTGCAAAAATAAAAAGCTACGTTCAGGTAGAAAGAATCACAGATCTGAACACGTTCCGTACATGTTGATAGAGCGCATTCTATGGTTGTGCACCCGAGGTTCATACACAATTAAGTTGTCAGCCCACTACCTCTCATAAAAATAATGTTTACATCACTAATAACATAACATGAAAGGTAAACTTAGCACGCTCCTGACGCGTTTGGTAAAGAGATGACATCATATCGCGAAATAAAAATCCTGTTAAAAGTTTAAACCTTTTTTCGTAAATTGAAGAGATGCTGATGCAATATTAATGAACATTCTGACGTTCTATTATTGTCTTTTAATTGTAATAATAGAACCTTGACATGTTAATACTCCTTAAATGAGATAATACAAATATGCCACGTGACACCCTCTTTAGAAGCAATAATTGACATTAGCAATGTTACCACGCGCTTAAATACCGGGCCCCCCGTAATTATGGTAACACAGTTTTGAGATAGCATTATAAATGTTTATTTCCAAGCCAAGGTTTCAGCTTTTACTTCAGTTTGAACCTAATCTTGTACTTTTATTCCAAAATGCACCAAGACTAAAGTAAACAATAGTAGTTGATAAAAACACAACCGCATCCCTTTATAGAAGAGGAGAGAGTAATTTGCACATTGCAAAAAAAGCTGCGCAGTTGTCTTGAAAAAGCTTGGAAAATCACGAAAACGTTCAATGAAATTTGCAAAGCATGCAAACGTTCAGGCCAGGAGAAAAAAAAACGGTCCGCTCGCACTCAACATCTCATCAAAGCCACGCGACAAAATTAAAAAGATATCCACTCCTTTCTGCTATAAAATTTACCACAGAAGCAGGAGTTAGTCAAACTTCCTTACGTGGACTCCTAAAAGAACTCAAGGTTTATCTATACAAAATGCAGAGAGGACACGAACTTTTGACAACTGATGAATGTACGGGATTCGACAAAAGTCGACGCATACTCAGCCTCTTTGAAGATGGTAAGCTGCCCAATTTGATTTCCACTGATGAGAAGAAATTCGACGCTTTGCAAATTCATAAATAATATAATGATATAGTTTAGGGTAGAGATAGATCAGTGGAAGTTAGACGAGCGGCACGACGCCAGCTGTCTGTAATAGTCTGGGCAGCAATCCCTGCCCATGGGAGGTCTCTTAGCGCTTTTACTCCTTCATTCAAGAGTCAAATTCAACAGAAATTGTTGCAATTTGATATAGTGGAAGTAGAGCTGCTTCTGGGCACGTGATCACTTTGGCGGTACACCTCAGATCCTTCAACAAGACTCTGCTCCGTCTCATAGCTCCAAAATGCCACAATGTTGGATAGAGGCGCATATTCCAGCGTTTCTGAGCAGATAAGAATGGCCATCGAGGAGCCCGGAATTGAATGCGCTATAGCGGCTAGACTCCACTCTCTGGTCAATCTATAGGAGGTAGGGTCTGCAGATCTCCATATTTTTCGTTTGATACATTGTAGTCTAAGCTGCCTAATTCCGCAAAAAGTGCATCGTGCCTCCCGTGAAACTTTCAAAAGTAAATTGAAATCTGACATTAGGAATAAGCCACAATATCGAATAAATGCTGTTAATTATTGTTGTTGAAATGTCTTTCATCAATAAGCCCGTTAAATAAATTTTTAATTTTGTTACTCTTTCGTTGAGACACTTGATAAAACGTTTGTTGCCAAAATACGGGGGAGTCGGCACAATGGTAAAAATTTGCTAACGTACAACCGCTTTCACGTATAACCGCTACCCATAGTTAAGTCTGAATAAATAACCATATTCATGTACTGCACCATTGCTGCCACTAAAAGGGTTACTGGCAATGTGTTTTGTAGCCTTGAAGCCTCTTGCACTGCAAGGAACAAACTTACTTTAATTATCAATAGTGAAGATTTGGTGACCTTTGCGAAAAAAATTAGTATGATTGGTTCTGATATCAACTTCATAATGAAACATTTTGACTCCCTCAGTGACCCGTTCGGTATAGTGTGCAGAAGTTAACAATGCCCTCTGTTAGTTTGAATAAATAACATCATCAAATTAAGCACTGACCAAGTGTCTATATATAGCGGCGCTCGTAAATATGTGAATTAGCAAAAGCCGCTATCTTGCTAAGAATACAAACTCAAGCATTAGCAATGTGCTGCTGGCAATGACCGTGAAACAAAGAGAACTTGCTGCAGTGCGGGCAGCTGTATAGTCGAGAACCAACATTTCAAGGACGAAACTTACATCAACTTACGGCTGCGTTGCAGTAGCGGCAGTTTGTTCTTCATGTCAAGTTTCGCTATCGTTCATGGAACCCTACCATTGGCTGCTGTCGGAAGCTAGGGCCTGCAGGATGAAGCCGTATATTCACAGAGAATAAATGAAGTCAGTTTTTTTTTCTGCAGAGCTATAAGCCGATGCGCTGTAATGACTGCTTCCCTAATGAGACAATTCACATATTTTGCCTCGGATTCAGTCAATCTCTTCAGAAGCTGAGGTGCGGTGAAACAAGCATTTCTTGGCTTTGTCTACGCTGGTTCTTTGCTTGTCTGGCGGTCACATCACAGTTACAAGCAACAATAAGGTTTATTCCAGGCTCACTGGTTCATGACGTCATCACAAAAGTTTGCCGTACGGCGTGCGTACATTTACCTTTAGTGCAGCAAATGCGAGGCTCTATTGGTGACGGCCTGCTGTGTGTGCGTGTCTCTGCGCCCGGGAGAGGCTTGTTCGGGGGTGAGGGGTCAGCGCATGTCAGTGTCTCGTGGCTTGGGTTTATGCAATGCTGCTTGTCGTGGGTTTCTTTATCTCTACATAAACTGGGTGCTCCTAAATTCTTTCCATAAAATGAAACTACAGGTTCTTTACGATAAAATAACCATATTATACTCTATCGATGCATATCCGAAAATGTTTACTTTTAAAGGAAAGAAACCTGGCCCAGAATTGGTGAATGTTGTAGGGTAAATGAACCATCACTGTCAGACTATGTTTATTTAGGGAAAACAGGAGTTCATATGTGACATAGTTACAGAAATTGTTCAAAATTCTTCCCATCAGCAGCAATGCATGCCCGAAGGCGCCGACGTAGTGATTGCCGAACCCGTTTAAAAATATCTGGAGTTTCAAGAATCCTCTCACAGCCGTCAACGATCCTACCGATCAGTTCTTCTTCGCGCGGTAGTTGGTTCATGGTAGGCTGACATCAGGTACGGTGCAGATTAGAGTGATCAATGTCAACAAATAACCGGTGTGTATTTTTATCTTCGTTGTAAAGTGCAGTAGTCTGCCGATTAAGTGAATCACACTACTGAACAGTAAGCCAGCGTACTTTTAACAGTAGACACATTCCGATACGCATCGATAAAGTAAAAAATGGTTATTTCATTGTAAGGAACCTATGGTTTCATTTTGTGGAAAGAATTTAGGAACACCCGGTATATAGCGGTATGTGTTTGTTTATACAATTACATTTTTACCTCTGCTAAAGAGGTCATGTTTTTTCTCGGAATTTATCTCTTTATCACAAGCGAGTTAGGCGAAGAGCGGTGATTATGTATTGGTTGAAGATCTAACTTTATTTGTATACAGGGTCTTATTTAATTCAATGCACATATTTTAACCTTATATATAGAAAAACGCAAAATAAAACGATCTTCATGAGTGATAAAAACCTCAAAACTCCTTCGTTTTCGAGGAAATGACGATTCCAACTGCAATGTTAAGAGTATAAAATGAATCTGTCTCATGAATGCAACGATGTTATGTAGCCAGCAGAAATTCTACACGTCACTGTTCTGGTTACAAGCTACACTGCTGCTACAAGATCATACCAAACACTCAGTAGCTGAGTACCATCAACAGGGAACAAAAAAAATCTGGCGTGTAAACAAGCAATGAAATTTGAGAAATTAATAGTTAAGAAACCGGTAATAATTGTATCCTACTACACTGCAACTTCAAGCGTCTGCATTAACATGTCGCGGCTAGCTTGATGTTTCGTTTCAGGCAATTTTGACCCTTCGGAATCAGCGAAAGTGTCGCTGCTGGGATGAGACCTGATGTTGCATACCGTAGTAGTGAATCAATAACAGGAAAAAATTGAACTGCAAGTTACTTCGAACTGCTCGGATGCGACTGCCAAAATTGGTCCAGACTCATCCTTCTGAATTCGGTGCTTTGGCTACTCCCCCCCCCCATCCCCCAGTATCGCAGAGCACTTGTTGGCAAAATGCCACTCTCAGTAATATTTCCTTCTCGTCTGCTTTGACTTTTAAGAGACTATAGGGCCCATAATAACCCACAGGCAGTTCAGTAGGTACATACGCACGCATGGTCACTCACTACCATCACGTTGCAATAGCTGCGGGTCACAGGTAAGACGTTTGCTCCACACCACCAGCATGAACTGACTTCAGTCGCAAGTAGCCCGTTGGTAATAGAGGTCGGTGCTCTCCGAAGTCCACGGGATCTGCAGTGCGAGTGAATATATTCGAGCGTAAGGTAACTATTGTGCCAACCAGTATATTGCCAGTATGAAAACTCTCTGAACTTTAGAATAGAATGATGAGCGTAAAAAGTATTAACAGGGTGACAGAAAATTTAAATGAAGGAGCAAACTGAAATATAATTTAACTAATGTCAAAAACAAAATTTCTATACAAAGGAACTATCCTCGTAGTATCCCTTACCGAGGCAGCTGCGGAGATGGTACTCTTGCATAGAAAAGCTGCAGCACTGCTGTTTATCTAAATAGTTTAATGACATCATATATTGTTTTGTGTGTTCCATAAACCTGCAGTTGTGTATTGCCATAATTATCTGTTTTCCTGTGTACCTTGAGCCGGGTGCCCACACACGACTTTCGTCTCACTACCGCCAAAGAGCAAACTCAATTAACCGATCCGATTATATTGCCGCTGGTACAGGTGCAGTTTGCTCGTTATTCAATTGTGCAAATAATGTTGACAATCTCAGTCACCGTCGCAATTTTTACATTTTGACAAGCTCCAGCGGAGAAGTTTCGGCTGCTCCTGGTAGTCCTGACCTGGTATGAATTTACAAAGACCGATATTTTAGAATTTTCAGCGCAGTCTTCAATTGCTTGCCGTCATAATCCTGTCACGGCTGCGTAATCATATTACAGGGTTGGCTCTACACTGGTAGCGCCGGCGACAATCGCATATATATAGAGAGAGCCAGCTTCACAGATGCGCTAATTACGTCAAACCATATTTTTTTGCAAGACTCATTTACAATGCAAGGCACACGCCACATTTGGCGTGTGTAGCAGCGTAAGTGAGACATTCTCGCAGAACATTAAATTTTGTGCTCGTGCTGTATTTCAGCTCTTCAGAGACGCGCCCAGCGTGCTTGCGGCACCGCAGCCTGCGCCCTATCGATTAATGAAGGCTCTATCAGCAAGCAAAAAGTAGCCAAAATCAAAAAGTTATGCTAGAAAACACTGCCATCGAGTTATATCGAGTAATAACTACATTTTTCTTTCCGCGCTGTATAAGGTTAAGATGAGAGAATTCGAGCCTCGAAAATATCGCCCATAGGAATTGATGGAAAGAAGGAAAATGCTATCAGTGGCACGTAGGATGGCGCGTGGCTATAGATTTCCATAGGATGCTGACCGCACCAAGGTGAGGCTTAGGGGCTTGAGTCCCCAACTTGAGCCTAGCCCCACCCCCCCCCTCAGCCTAAACAAGATTAACTACCATGTAACCAACGTGCATGTATGTACCGTGAACCCCCTTGAGCCATGAAAATTTCCTGCCCCCGCCACTGCCAAATGGACAAGCATATTGCTCAATTTATGCCTAACATGTCTTTTGAAGAACGGATGGGAGTATGTCTGTTAACTTTGATACCCTTGATGATACTTCGGACGAGGTCCAGGCGACGTTACGCACGCAGCCCCTCTTGTGCAGAGGTATGCTGCAGTCCATGACCAGCGGGGTGGCTAACAGTGAGTTATCCCCACAGTTCACGTAGCCGCTGACAGCAGGTTTATCTGGCACTTTCAGTAAGCATGCGTCCAGTAAGTGTTTAAATTTCGCAGTCTCTGTACCGGTGACATTTCGAATGTGACGAGGCATTTTGTTGAATAATCTCGCCCCTCGGACAACGAAACTATTAAAATACTTTGTGGCTATCGCATCACCACCAGTTTTGATCGGAATGCGCAACTCACAAGTGCGACCAATACGGTTTGAGAGTCTGGCCTGGATTCGCCCATTGACATTGACAGTAATTCCTTCTAGAATTTTCCAAATATATAGGATCGTAAAGCGCTCGAATCTCCTTTGAATTGAGTACATTTGAAGTTGAGCCAGTCTTTCATGATAGTTTAAATCTTCCATGCCTCGGATTTTGGTAGTGAACGATCTCTGGATAGCCTCGAGGCGCTCTAAGTCTTACCGTTTGCTTGGCATCCCCAGAGGTGAACAGTATTCAATCCTCGACAGTATTAGTTGTCTCCATAAGGTGAGCATTGTGTCTGCCTCTCGTGAAAACAAAGTTCGAGGCACCCATTCGCTCCACTTCTTGCCTACGGTAACAACTCGAGCAACATGATCTTCAAAAGTGGCATTATCTTGTATTCTCACCCCAAGATCCCTTAAAATTTGCTTTCTCTTGATTTCGCTCCCATCTCTAGTCGTGTAGGACGTGGATTCAGTAAGGGAGACGTTTTTTCCGTATCGTAAAAGTTCAAATTTTTATTCGTTGAAGGTCATGTTGTTAACCGATGTCCAGTGAAAGAAGTTGGTTAGGTCTAGTTGCACATTGCGTACGTCCGCCGTTGATTGTACCGCTGCTAATATCCGTGTGTCATCAGCGAACGATGAGGGAACGGCAAACTTGCATTAGTGCCCCATATCATTAATCATGATAAGGAAGAGTATTGGACCAAGCACGGTGCCTTGTGGGACTCCTGTGTGTACCGGCTGTCGTTTAGACACTTTATTATTTATAATTACACTTTGGGTTCGGTTTGTCAGAAATAATTTCAATGTTCGGCTTTACAGTTTTCGGCGAAAGTCAGAAAATGAGTACGCAGTGCATAAAAACGTTTGCGTGCCCATATGAATTCGGTCGTGGTCAAATCCCTCTCCAGCGGGGCCAATCCTATGAATATTTCTGAGATTTCTCTATATGCAGTTGGTGGGCGTGTCTGAGATATGGGCCGAACAAAATTTCAGATATACTCATAGAATTGGCAACGCTATAGAGGAATTTGACCACGACCGAACCGCCTTCATAAAATGGTCAGACTATAGCTGTCATTAACGTTTGAGAAACCCGTAAGAAGATTTGAGAACACTTTGTCATAAATCACCTCATTAGCGTTCAGGTGAGCAGTTATTTATTATAAATGAACCTAGGTTTAATAGTTTGAATACGGAAAAAGAAGTCACCAGTATGGAAGTTGCATATGTGATGAATAAGGCTAAGTTTGATTGGACGCCGAAATTTTGCATACGAGGCTTAACTTGTCCGAAACTTCACGCAAGCAGATGCTGTGGCGTCGACCCGTTGAATTGAGTTCCAGGTATTGACCTTCCATCGATGGCTCTTGGGACCTCCAGAAACACAATCTTGCTCTTTAAAATTGAGTTTTCTGCCGGTTCTGCGTTTTTGGGTTGTTTCTAATACTTGACACACTTTCCTAAGTGACATTTCTAAAGCTCCTTTCTGAATTTTCGGATCGAACAAGACTCATAGGCTTAATTTCGGCGCCTAAGTGAAGACGCCCTCCATCTCTTTCTATTTGTCTACGGTTCTCACCTTTGTTAACTGTGTGTTCATTCATACTGGTCCTTCTTTGCCTCGACTGCGGAATGCTGCTCCACTATGCCTTCTTCATTGTATATAAGCAGGTCCATTGTGGTTATATTGCTTATAAGCTGCAATAGTAATTAACAAGAACGCGTGCAGTAAAAACGCTTCAAACGGCCGCAAAACAAACGCTAGTGACGCGTGACAGCACCGCGCGCACCTCAGGCGGCGGCGATTGGTCGCTGAATCACAAGCCGCGCTTTGCGCTGCTCACCAAACGCGGTTCATCAGCCTGATGGCGAATCACTGAATCAGGTGTGAGAAGCTCAAGTAACATCGGCGGAAACAGAATTTGCTTTATGACATATTTGATTTATTATTAGAGCAGCTTACAAAAGTAATGCATGTATTGTGCTGTTAAGAAGTGATCTTAATGTATACCTCTCATCGAACTAAGTCTAATTCTTTATGAAGATTGAAATTGATGTCACATGTTTAAAACTGCTTGACGTGCTCTTTAGTTCTACGATCATACGCAAACACATTCCAGTGTGTCGCCGTATCGCCATAAACACGGCTGAGCGTTCGCGAAAGTATTGGGCTGCTTAGGAAGTTTGCACCGAGTTAAAGCACTTCATCTTTTAGCTTATTTTAGAGCATATTTAGTCCGGAAAATAAGATCAGGGCACAGTTCAAGCGTTCTTTTCTTGAAAGAAGTTTGAGATCCTATAACCTGTGTTAATTTTGCAGCCCTCTAAGATAAAAAATTTAATTTCGTCTCTTGATGCTTTTCGCCTTGCACAAAAAAAAAAACTCATTCGCAACTAAAGAAACATGCTGTGCATACGGTGATGATTATTCACCGGAAAAACTGTGCGGAGGAGGTTCGCGAGGTTCCGAGCTGGAGAGTTATAGCCTTATTGACAAAGGGTGATCAGGCAGACCATCCCACAGTTTGCCTACTATATAAATTTAAGTCATCAGTTGCATCAATTGAGAATGACCCGCATTGCGTAACACGAGAATCAGCCGAAAGCCTCAGCCTATCAAAATCCAAAGTTCAAAAGCAGTTAGCACAGCTTGGTTTATGTAAGGATAATTAAAAACGTAATAACTCACATATATTGACCATTTCTCTCCTTTAAAAATGGGCACGCACTTTCCGGCAACCCAGTACTGTACAATCAGTACTATATAATAATTCCCGTCGAGCTATTATTTATTTATTTATTTATTTACTAGTGGCCCGTGCCGTAATTATAAATGACGGCAAATAATTAGCACTTCACCAAAACCTCCGCCGTCTCCTGTGCTTGTTACTCTCTAAAAGGCTTATGCAAATTCAGCATTCTGTCAAAACAATGGAGCTGTCAGTTTGGCCGTCCGTCTGTCCGAAGCCTCATTTTCCCGTAGCTAATACCGAAGGAAAATATTGCAAGGTACCCAACTTTTCTTTTTGCCAAAAGAGCAACCAGACAGAGTTCTATTTTTCCCATATCTAATAGTGAATAAAAAGAATCCAAGGTACCCAACTTTACTTTTTGCCAAAAGCCAAGCAGACAGAGTTCTATTTTTCCCCTATTAAATACTGAAGACAGATTACAAGGTACCCAACTTTGTTTCACCTTTTGAAATTTGAATTTGCTCAACTTGATGACTGTACACTCAACTTGATGAATGTACACTCACCTTGACTGTACACTCAACTTGATCATAGAATACTCAACTTGATGACTGTACACTCAACTTGATGACTGACTGCACACTCAACTTGATGGCTGTCCACTCAACTTATGACTACACACTCAACTTGATGACTGTATGCTCAACTTGATGACTGTACGCTAAACTTGACGACTGTGCACTTAATTTCATTACTGTACAGTTAACTATTCCAAGGTACCCAACTTTTTTTTCGTCATTTGAAATTTGAATTTTCTCCTCTCTTATTCCCATAGAGCGTGACAGGAAAATTATAAAATATAGTTATAAATAATTAAATAAATAAATAAACAGGTGAATAAATAAATAAAAACACGACGTGAATTATTATATCGTACTGATTTATTTATTTATAACTATATTTATGCCTTTCCTGTCACGCTCTATGGGAATAAGATAGGAGAAAATTCAGATTTCAAATGGCGAAAAAAAAAGTTGGGTACCTTGAAATAGTTGAGTGTACAGTAAATTCTTATTTGGCAATGTTCAGAGCATAACAAATAAAATGAATGAACTACAAGCTATTGCAGCCACTCTTGCGTATGACATCATCGCACTCAATGAAACATGGATCAACCTTTCA
>LQNS02278080.1:2038158-2052244 GCA_001587735.2 Parhyale hawaiensis | reverse complement strand
TCATACGACTTGTTTCTCAGCTGAGGTATCAATTTCGTTGCTCTGCGTTGGACTCTTTCCATGTTATCGATATCTTTACAGAGATGCGGCGACCAGAATTGAACAGCAAATTCTAAGTGTTGCCTCACTAATGCCTTGTACAGTGGGACGATGATGTCCTTGGACTTGTATTCGAACATGCACTTTTCCAACACAACTTTTTTGAAGATTTCGTTGAATTGAATCATTTAGAGGAGCGTCCCAGTAAATAGACCGCAGCTCACGCTCAAACTTTCCCGATTGAAAGCATTTAAATCTCGAGGACTATTTATGCTATTTTCACCATTATTCTTCGAGTCACTCGCTTCGTAGCTACTGAACTGGGTTGTGATATCAATGAGTTTGTGATCAGACAAAGCTGTATCGTGGGTGCTTATATTCTTTACAAATTCAGTATTCTGTGCAAAGAGGAGGTCTAAGATGTTGTCCTTCCTTGTTGGCGAAGTGATCATCTGCACTAGAGAAAGTTCTTCCATTACCTGTAGTAAAGATAGTGCTTGATCTCTCTCATCTACTGTGCACGAAAGCTTTTTGTTAAAAATAAAAATACCTGTTTCATCGGGCACGTCTGGATGGAATGGAAAGTTGAAGTCACCTGTAATGATTACTCTGTACTTATTCTCAAGTCACTTGCAATGTGTTTGAATTTTGTCGGCCAGCTCCAGAAAATTTTCAGAAGCACATTTCGGTGGTCGATAGCACACAACACAAACCAGTTCAATTTTTTTCTATTTTTACAATTAGAATTTCGCACATGCTATTTCAGAAGTTCTGTAGAACGTGTGAGCCAAGCTGTTCTTTCACATACAACGCTACTCCGCCGCAATTACGGTTTTCGCGGTCACACCTGTGCAACGTATAGTTTTCCATTTCTACCTCAGCATCACAGATACTCTCATTTAAGTGTGTTCAGTAATTGCAAGGAAGAGTGAATTTGCTTCACCTGCAATATCTCTAAGTATTAGTTGTTTTCTGTAGTTTTTTGTATATAGGCCTTGAATATTGACCACATAAAATATGTTCAATGTGTGGCTACTCTTTAGTTCTATTGGGTCATTGTATCGTTTCAATGGTTGGTTTGGCAGTTTATTTACTCTCTTATCCAAATTTGGGCGGAATTTCCTGTTGTGGTGGGTACCAAGTCGGCTGTTGAATGCCTTTCTGTCCTTTTTCCAGGTAAGTTTCCATTGATAGCATCTTTTGATACATTGTATGTAAAAAATGTTCTATCTTCTGAATGTCCTGTTTCAAATCTTGGTAAGATGCTCTCGTGCCAGCTTGCTACTGTGCGCTAATGCCAGGTTGTTATCATTCCTGTGCAATGTTTTCTCGCCCTCTGAGACTCTTTCTCTTTGCCTGTTGGCCTGCGAATGACTTTGTGTATGCCACGGTATCCCAGGGTTTTCCCCGTGGTCCAATTGATGCCACGAATGGGGTTCAGAGCTAGTAGCACGTATGGTACTACTGAAGTGATTTTCGTGGTATGAAGGATCCAGTCATTCTCCTTTTCGGAATCAATTTCGACAAAAAATGGGTGGAAGAAACGTACTACAATCGTTTCGGGATTTACAGCCGTAGGTGCCGTATTTCATGAACCTTGAGCATCTATTCGGATGAAAAAAGTGACACCGTAGTAGAGAGTAAAGCCGCGAAATACTACTTTTTGAGAGTAACCTACCCTCGTGGCTCCCCTCGCGCGTGAGCTTCCGGTTTATACGGCCAATGCACTACAGGTTTAGCGGGGGGTCTGCGGGGCGCAAACCAGAAGTGACGGGGCCTGGGAAACCGGAAGGGCGGCGCGGTGACCCGGCGACGCGATCGAGGGGAACCTACCCTCAATAAGTAGTATTTCGCGGCTTTACTCTCTACTCACCTTTTGCCTGAAATCCCGTATTTACATATGTTCTTGGCGTAGAACTTGCAGTTCTCTTAGTATTTTCTTCCTCGGATTTATCTTTTACAGTTGAGTTATTTCTGCAGGTAAAGATGCTGTTGTGTGTCTCTTGACTGTTTTCGTTTCTATTTCGTCCATGACACGGTACCTCATTTGTTACCAAGTGTGTTTCACACTCCCTTGAATCATTAGCATCGGAGGGGCTGCGTTTCTGTTTTTTTTCGGGACTGCATTAGCAACCTTTGCAAAACCATTTAAAACTCTCTGATAACCTGTTGAAAATATTAACTTTCCTCTGTGCTAAGTTTGAACATTGAACATTTAGCGCAATAGATGAGTTCACAGCCTAAGTACACGATTTTTATTTTTTTCTTTGCATTTGTATCCTTGCACTTTCCACAAAGCCACTTTTGGTTTTCGTACGATCCGTCAATCACTGAACATCTATGTCCCAGTGGGCAAATGGGCAAATGGGAAAATAACATCTGGCACTGTGATCGATTGCCAGGCAGGAAGCGTGGAAGACATATTGCTCACACAGTGAACACATCTCTGTTTTGCTAGGCTTCACAACTTTACACACAGAACACTTATGATCCAAGTCATCACTGTCTGCACTTACATATTCCTGTTCACCAAGTTCACTGTTCAAACTCAGAACACTATGCTCTGCCTTCCACTTCCTATTTTATTACTTCTACGCCCTATGTCAAATTAACTAATAAGTGATATGTGCACTTCGGACCTCGAAGTTGTCGTCGTAGGATTTTATTTCGAGCTGTGCACAAAGCACTGGTACTCGATTGTTTTATGGCCTATGACTCAATGGTCTTGATAGTTTATGATGCTTGCGCAGAGCACCGTAGCTCCACAACGTCACTGAACTACTTTAGTCAACATTTTCAGACAAAAATTTGGAATTTTTTTCGTCTAAATAATCCTTAGGTATTGATTTATCACATCCCAGGATGTTTTAGGCATACAGACACCGGAACCCCAAAAAGGGGATCCAAATAGGAGTGTGTTGAGTCAAAAAAGATGGATTTTTTAAATGGTATTTGATCCTTATGAGGGCTATTATGCCCCAAAATTATTTTTGGCCTACGGGCACTATTAACCTCCTAAAATGGAGGCCCAAAAGGAGCGGCGGGGGGTAGTAAAAAATTCCTTATTTTATCATTGGAATGTTGGGTGTTATATCCCACACTATTTTTATGGCTTATGGGCACAAGAAACCCCCAGATGGGGGTCCAAAAGGGTGCCCGAAAGGGAGATGGGGGTTAGGGGATAAAATTTGAATATTTTTTCACTCTTTTTTTTATCCGAGGAATAAGGACCTCCATGTCCTTAATTGGCTGATCATCGAAGAGATGAGTACAAAATACGTAAATCATATGTGCATGACCATTTAGATTTGTAATTATAACATATTTTAACAATTACACACAGCTTTTTTACGGTTATGAATGCTTTCAAACTGTTTTACCCGTAAAATAAATGTTTTTTGGCTTTTCTCAAAAAAGTCAATTTCTACATTCATCTCCGAAAGGTTTCTACAGTTTCTATGCTAGAATGAAAACGAAGACAGTTTTCGAATCGTCACACCAATCCCGCAATCTAAAGGTTTAGATTTTCCATTTTCTGCTTCGTTTTCTTTCAATATAGCAATTTGCAGCGCAAATTCACATAATTTGAAAATTTTAGTCACGGTGAAAGGGCAGATTGAAAGAAAACGCAGCAGAGAATAGAAATCTAAACGTTTAGTTTTGTGGGAAATGGTTTGACGATTCCAAAACTGTCGTTGTTATCATTCTAGCATAAAAACTGTAAAAACCTTTCGGAGTTGAGTTAACATTAGGAAAATGCACGAATACCCTGAAATTTGACGATAAAAAGAAAACGAAGAAGAAAACGGGAAAATTTCCACGAACCAAAAGATTTTCTTTATTGACTTAACATACCGGGTGCAAATTTCGTTACAATCGGACTGTATATAAAAAGGTATCAATAAAGCGGACAACCTCCCCCCCTCCTTAAGCCGAGTCTTGATCTTAACTAAGGACGGACTTGGAAGCGCCTCTATCAAATGAGCAAAACATTTCTCTATTTACTTTAAGGAAGACTGCATGATAAAAATGTACATATGTTCCAGTCATATTTACCTCCTCCAAGGAGGTCATGTTTTCGTCGGATTTGTCTGTCTCTTTGTCAGTGAAGCTGTTTGTCTGTCTGTCAGCACGATAACTCCAAATGTTATGAACGGATTTGGACGAAATTTGCAGGGATTGTTAAGCATGTTAGGAGGAACAGATGATTAACTTTTGGTGAAGATACGTCCATCCGTTTGTTTGTTAGTTTGTCTGCCTCATATTTGTCAATGCCATAACTCAAAAAGTAATGGACGGATTTTCATGAAATGTGCATGAGCTGTTGGCTTTATTACGGAGAATAAATCACCAAATTTTTATAATTATCTGTTGGTTCGTTCGTGTGTTTGTTGCTGTGTTTGATTTTGTGCTTTTTAGCGCAATAACTCAAAAAGTTCCACATGTATCTTTGTGAAATTTACAGGAGTTGTTAGTACTGTTAAAAAACATAAATGATTGAATTTTGGTGCAGATCGGTTGGTTGGTTTGTATGTTTGACTTTTGTTTGTCATAATGTTTGTTAGTTAGTTATGAGCCGATCTTCAAGAAAACTGCAAAAAGTGTTAATACTATCAAAAGGCACAAATGATTAGATTTTGGCCTTGATGCAAAGAATATCATGGCTTCAGCCCGAATTTGGATTTTTCGTTACCGTTGCCTTGCTTGGCGGAGGTATATGTAATAGTATCACTTACCAAAGGAAAATAAATGTATCATCAAAAAGTTTCTTACTTCTTCAGCGCTGCTGAATCCATTTAGATACAGACAGAATATTTATACTTCCTCCACAGCAAAAATTAATAGTATACGATTGTATCCAAAACTGTTGTTATAATTCTTGGCTAATTTCACATTTACAGCAAGAATCAGAATCAGCAGAGAAGGAGCAGAAGCAAGTGGCGTTCAGGGATCGCATGACAGAGGCACTGAGAGAAATTGGCTCGTTCGTCCGTACGCCGGCAATGCGCGTCGTTAGTATTGTGGCTCCCATCAACTGGATCTTCAGTGAAATTATCTACTACGGAATTATCTTCAATGCTAACAACTTTGCTGGGTGAGAAACTAGAGTTTATACAGCGCTGTTTGTATTGTATTGTGGAGTGACAAAGGCCCGGCATCGCACCAACGTAGGCCCGGGTTCGATTCCCCGGAGGGCACGCTATGCATTTACACTGCGTGGAGCACTCCAGTACCGAGAGGCTAGACGATGCACGGCGAGGGATCCCAAACTGACTCTCATCACGGACTGTTTCTCCTGCTCTTCACACAACTAGTTCTTCAAAATTCTAGAATTAAGGCAAAAGAAAACCTCGATAGGTGTGCATCCACTGTACCTTGCATGCAAGATAATAAATGATGTTTGTTAGTTTTGCTGAGTGTATCGTGTATAATATTATTTTACCTGTAGTCCCATTCTTACGGCTGCACAATATGACGGGCCACACAGTACAATCTCTCGTTCAACTTACAAGCGGATGTTGAGCTCGCATGTCTTCTCGATTGTCCATGCAGTGAAGATCGGTACCGACCTTATTCTTGGAAAATATTGTACTAAATTGCATGACAAACGAGCTGAATGTCTATTCTTAAGTTGAGCGTGGGCTTGAATAGTATGGCTCCGGTAGTACGAGTGCAGCATTAAATACGGAAAAATTCATGCCAGTTCAAGTTTTTCTTTCATATTTGCCTTAAGATTTCGACTCGGAGGAAGCAGCAGGGGAGGCGACATCAGCCTTT
This sequence comes from Parhyale hawaiensis, assembly GCA_001587735.2. NCBI lineage: Eukaryota > Metazoa > Arthropoda > Malacostraca > Amphipoda > Hyalidae > Parhyale > Parhyale hawaiensis. Next base: position 2,046,427 of record LQNS02278080.1, on the reverse strand, counting down.
GGAAGTGGAACCAAAGAGATCGAGGTGTCTAACTGTGTCTTTCTGAAGTTGCTTTCTGATGAGCTCAGATGTCGTAGTTACTATAGATATAGCAGACACAATTAGGTGGCCTGCACCACATCAGCTACTTTTTAAGCACGAGCTGGCAGGTGGAACCTGCTGGTAAAAACTCAACGTTCAGGACGGGACTGTGAATTGCATACACTGCGCTATATACGATGAGTCCACCAAAATATTAAAAGTCTAAAATTTAGTACGCATAGGCAGCAAATTCCCTATCAAAATTTGAATACCACTTGAAAAGTTAAAATAAATAGCACCGTTTCGTGATAAATAAATAAACCTCTTCGACTTGGAATCAGTTATTCCTAGAGGTAAAATGAGAGAAAGACGAAAAATACCTGCTGTAACAATTTATTGAGAAATGTACATTTTTCTCAAACAATGAGTTATTCAGTTGATCAAAATTCTAAGATCAAGTTAATAAATCTTTAGTTCTAGGGTAGTTTTCGGCTTTTCGGATCAGTTACAAGCTTGCATTAATAGTGTGTACGTGTCACTATACCCAAATCAAGCAAACTCTCCGAATTAGAACGTGGCCGAAGTGTTGTATTGCATAAGCAAGGTTTGTCACACCGTGCAATAGCAGCTGCGATTCACCACAGTAAACAGTGATATGCAACTTCTTAAAGAACTCTGAGAGTTATGGAACAGCAAAATCTAGTGGTAGACCGACAAAAAAATTCCCCTGCATTTAGTAAGAGAATTAAACGGGTTGTTTCTCAAGGCAGAGGACGGTCTTCCAGGTAAATCAAGGAACTCTCAGATGCAGCTCAATAATCATTAGGAGACACTTATGACAAAAGGGCATGAAGAACAAAAAGCGTCTGAGAGGTCCTCAGTTGTTTCCGAGTCACAAATTTGCCTATTAACAGCTTGCTCGAGCACACCAAACATGGGACATTGAAAAGGGGCTTAAAGTTTGGTTTTCTGAAGAAACAATTTCAATCTGGATAGCCCTCAGGGCTTCTAATGGTACTGGCATGACAAAGAGATATCTCTTGAAATTTTTTCAAAGTGTCACAGCGGTGGAGGCTCCGTTATGGTGTGAGGAGCCCCTTCCTACTGGGGAGCCATGAAGCTTCAGAAGGTACAGGGTCGCCAAACAGCTGCTGGTTATGTTCGCATGTTACAAAGATCATCTTTTTCGACGGAGGACTCGCGTTTGTGTGGTGATGAATGGTTTTTCCAGCAGGGTAATGCAGCAATCCACACTGCCCGCCAGACTATGACCTTCCTTAAAGAAAATGGGCTCCCTGTTTTACGTCATCCAGCACGTTCGCCAAACTAAACCCAATAGAAAATCTTTGGGGAAGGAGCGCGAGAGATGTTTACGGTAATGGTAAACAATTTGTGACAGAAACGAACTTCATGATGCCATCTTTAGAAGCTGGGACAACATTCCTCCAGCCCTCATGGAAACCCTCACATCTAGTATGCCACAAAGAATTTTTGAAGTTATCAGTAAGAATGAAGACAGTAGGTACTCATTACTAAGTTCGAACATTGCTCACCTTAACATCCTTGCCGAAAGGTTGCCTATGATTTCTGTTTGTGGTCTTATAATTTTGACCAACTCAAAAACTCATTATTTGACATTAATGTACATATCCTAGTAAATTGTTACAGCAGGTATTTTTCGTCTTTCTCACTATTACCTCTATGAATTAATGATATCCCTAGTCGTGGGACTTTACTTATTTATCACGGAAACGTTATTTTTTTATATTTTCAAGTGGTCTTAAACATTTGATCAGGAGTTTATCTATAGCTCAGCAGTATGAGTACATTGTTTTAACACGTGCTTACTCATAGCAATTTCAGATATCTAGCCAGCAAGATATTGCCATAAGAAGTGCGACATCGTGTGTACAAAGGTCCCTTTATGTTGCCTCCTCTTATAGTTCCTTCGAGGATTCCGATATCCTCAGAGCAAGCCTAATCAGTGTATGTGACATTCATATTGAGAGTGTGACGGGCAATGCGGTGTCCATAGTGTAGATTATTGCGCATTACAGGAAACTGAAATAATGCACTGTATTTTTATTTTATCTCTATATAATTTTGTGTGTAAGGTAGCTTTACTGGTGAATGGTTAGCAGATTTTCTGTTCATGTTGGATTATGTTACTGTAAAGAGAAAGTGATATATTGCCCACGACTGTAATTATTTTGAAGTATAGTGAACACGATGCAACTTCTGTGTTGAGGTCCAACCCGTTCGCGTACGTGGCTCTGACGGGCGTGAGTGACGCCGTCGCCATCGTCATCGGCGCCCCCGTGGCGAACTACATCGGCCGGCGCAACACCGTGGGTGTGGCTCAGTTCCTGGCAGGACTGCTGACCATACTCGTGCTGGCAGTGTCTGACAGTAAGTGTAGCTGACCATCATCCTGCCGGCAGTGTCTGACAGTAAGTGGTCATTCTGTCGCTTGCACCAAGGAGGTTTACAAGACGGAGGGACAAAACCGCTTTTCTCCCGACGAGTTATCAATTTTTTTTCCGGCGTGATTGATTTCTGGCGGCGCGGTTTTCCACAAAATTATACTACACAATTTATATATATAAAGAGTGTTAACTGCAGTCTTGTGGTGATGATTGGCAGATGAAAGCTAATAAAGTACCTTTGTATTTCGTCCGCTAAGCCTGGAAATTTTATTTTCTTCCATTGTTGTCTCTGTCCAGCCACAATGCAGTACAATACCCAGAGAACTTTCGAATATTTCAATATATTATTGCAATACATATATGTGCAACCAGGCAGCCTGGCCAGAAAGTTTACTTTCATCGCCGAAGCTTTTCGTTCCTTGCTTCCGTCAATCCTCTTTGGCTGACACGTTGAGTGGATGCTACTCACCTGACTGGCAGCCATGCACTTATTACAAGGTTGAGTTGCGCCTCTAACATTGTCAGGGTTCTCTTGTGCGGCCGGTCGGGCTTGTGAGGCTCGGCCTCCTGACTGGCAGGAGCAATGCGATGTCTCTATACGGACGGTCCCGATACAGCTCGTGGGCCGTCATGTGCTAAACGGTCTGTAGTGGCTGGCCTTTGCGACTAGCTGATTTGATTTGTATAGGGATCCCACCTTACGCGCCAGACTATGGCCGGCTCTGGAAACGCCGAGGGCGCTGCCAGCGATGTAGTTGTTCCGTTAAGGCTTTAAAGGATACTAGGAAGACCTGGGAGTGCTGACTACCCCGTATCCAGTCCGTTCATGTTAACTAGTACATTTTCCTACTCATGTGCCAGGCTGCGACGGCAGTCTTCCAGTCAAATTACCTACTCAGACGTAACTCGTCCTTCGGGAAGTATATACCTCTAAGGGATAAGCAAAAGAAATTTAGTTTGTAAAGTCACATGATGGTCCGATGTTCCTTGGCGACACTACCGCAAGTGGATATGTATAAGCTTTTATTGAATCCTATACACAACAGTTCGTTCGCAGAGATACAGATATGAACTTCATAAATCATAAATTACGTAGGGTAACATGTTTAGTACCCGTCCATCATGCTAAAAGCCGTCCACTTGGCACTAAACAACTTCCTGTGCGAAAACTAGCAGAGCTAGAAAACCGTACATAGGCTTAAACTGTAGGCTAAGTAGTGCCGCACCATCCCTGAAAAAAAAAAATAATAAGCAAAAAAATGGTGGTGGCTTTCATATGTTTTCAATAAAAAATATGAAAAAATGTGAATGCTACCACTATTCCTTCTTACTCATTTTTTTTTTTCGTCCGTCATTTTCAGGGACGGTGCGGGCCATGCGGCACTACTTAGCCTACGGTTTAAACCTATATACGGTTTCCTAGCTGTGCTAGTTTTCACTCAGTAACTTTTTTAGTGCCAAGTGGACGGCTACTGGCATGATGGACGGGTACTACACATGTTACCCTAGTATAAATTTACATTCATCTAGCTCGCATACAATGAGTAACGCAATGTAACAGATACAAGCGGAAAATACCAACTGATGAGGTAACTCAACCACGCTGCAACCGCACGCTCAGCAACGACACGCTGCGCCGCAGAAAAGCCTCAGGGCGGAAGCCTCTGCTGTGGAAGGGTAACTAATCCATTCTGGCGAGTGGAGACAAGGCGCACCCAAACAGTATAACAATAATAATTAGGTTGTCACTTTACCATATTATAAAGTTATTGTATGACTTAGGGCCGCTGCATGTTGATATATGACATCGCGACCGCAGTGTCCCCGCTCCCAACCACAAGGCAGCTGTAACAAACTTTGTCATACGGTATGTTCCTCACTCTTGTTTATAACTTCAAAACAAATTCCTCAAAACAGTGCAGCTAGAGACACTTTTTTGTAATTTATGCAGCCGTGGAGAGTAGGATTTGTAATAGACTGCAGATTTTGTTAAAATAGTAATAGCATTAAAAACTGCATAGTTCCGGGCAGCGGAGAGCCTAAAGTTGACTGACTGATTGCAGGTCTGCACTGGCTCCAGTGGCTGCTGGTGATGACGGGCTTCCTGATGTCTGCTGCTGCTGCCCAGGTGCCTGCCTCCAGTTCTTGCTTCAGTTATCGTAGCTCCATCAGTTCTTAAACTCTCTTATCGTTCAATCTTGGTTATATCTTCACCTCTCTTATCATTCAATCTTGGTTATATCTTCACCTCTCTTATCATTCAATCTTGGTTATATCTTCACCTCTCTTATCATTCATTTTATACTCTGTCCTGTGCTTCATTTGACTTTGCTCAGTGCTCGACCTTGCAGCTCAAACTGATAAAACCATTGACTTACCTCCGGTTATAATTTTTTGACCTCGTTTAATGACTTGAATTTCGATTCTGAGCATGCTGGACCACTTACGTTAGCACCAGTTACCATAGGTTTATTTATTTCAGATTGGTTAGAAATATCCTCTGTGCATGTGAAAATACTGCCAATATTTCACGTATATTCTGTGATGTAGTTCCGGATGTTCAACCCGGGCCACGTCGGTGCGCCACCTATCTTCACCACCAGCAGCTAGCTACATGTTCTGCACTCGTATAAGAGCTACTTGGTCCAAGACAGTTTCCTGATGTGCCTGGTAGTAGTGCGTGAGCTGAGGATTACCAGGAAGAGTCTGAACGAACGAATCGAGGTTCTTCTTGAAACCAACGAGACTCCTACTGAATTCTTTGAGCTCAGCCGGAAGGCATTTAAATACTGGGACCCCATTACCGCAAATGAGCGCTTGAACCTTGTTCTGATGCCCGCAGGAGCTCTATTGCTGAATGAAGCCAAGACGCAGTGACGAGAATGGCGGATATTCCGCTTCGTCAGCTGTCTAAGTCCCTCCCCACCAAAGTTAGAGACTATGCCCTGGATAATTTTCCTTGTGTGGATACTCAGGAACCTCTCCCTCCGCCTCTGCACGAGTGCAACGATAGATGCCGCAACTTCTTCTAATTGTTCTGCTGTTCCAGACCCCGTATCCATGCCGTGAACGACTGCTGACTCCCTCGAGTCTCTCCACTTCTACAACAGCGCTCAAGTGCAGCAACTGATAGGAATATTCTGCTAGTAGGACGACCAACGTCCGGAAGAGTGTGAGCATAGGTTTTTTTTTTCTCTCGTCCCAAATGTGTGCCAAATCCATCCCATTTTCTTCCTACATCGCTGCACAATTTATGGATCTGCTCGCTTAATCCGCCGGAGGTCTCAACAGTCACACCAAGATCCCGTCGCGAGTTCCTCCTTTCGCCCACTTCTGTTCATAATTTACATCAATGATCTCGATCCTAATGTCCGTAGTAAAATCAGTAAATTTGCGGATGATACTAAACTATATCATCCTTCCAAGAAAAGAACTGAGCTCCAACAAGAACTTGACCACCTCATGGAATGGAAAACAACGTGGCAGATGAGCTTCAATGTCGACAAATCTTCAGTAATGCACGTAGAGCCGGAGAACCCCTCAAACTGATTGAGAATGAACGGGACAGAATTGCCAGATGTCACCCAACAACGTGGCTTGGGAATAACTATTACAGAGAAACTGCAACACAACCAGCAATTTGACAGGAGTGCAAAAATTGCAAGCAGACTACTACTGGGATTCATTACCAGGAAATTCAAATAGAAATCCAAGGTCATCATCATTTCCCTATGCAAGGCACTAGTGCGCCCACACTTAGAACCTGTTAACCTGGAATCATACGCAAAGCAACGAAATTGGTACCCTAGCTGTAAATTAAGCCATAATAGTGTCGCCTACAAGAAGTGGACCTGACCTCTCTCGAGCTAAGACGACTCAGGGGGCAACTTGTAGAAACATTCAAGTATTTGGCGGGTTTCAACGACGTACTTACGGCGGGCCTTTTTCAAAGAGGTCATAATAATCGCCTGCGAAACAACGGCCAAAAACTCAAGCATAAAGCTCGAAAAACAACAACCTTAAGTCAGCACTATTTTTCATATATCATAGTGAACACGTGAAACAGAATCCCTTCCGACGCTGTCGGTGCGGAGATAGTCAACGAGTTAAAAAATTGTCTGGACAAACATTGGGAGAGACACCCTCTACAACACTAAGACCACATCCTCCAAAAGTCACAAACTCGCAACGGCCAAAGCTTCAGGGGCCACCTTAATCCACCATCTTCTCTCTGCCATCCCCACCTAACTTGACGTCTCTAAGCTCCGCAAATGTGCGGCTATCTATACTCGTGCTTGCGTGCACGTGTAATCGTCTCTTTCACTGAGATTTTTCCTTTTTTTTTCTTCTTGTCTTCTCAGTCATTTATATGATACTGACATGATGGCAATATCTCATAGAGGGCCGGAGCGTAAGTCCCGGCGGCTCTCTGGGAATGGGCTTGTCGGTCCGTCTACTGCAGCCTATCTAATCTAATTTGGGTGCTCTCCTTAGCACAGAAGCTCGAACGTACAACCATTAAATTGCATATTATTTGCATAGGCCCATGTACAGATGCTTTGGAGGTCTCTTTGTAGCCTCTTACAGCGTTCAGTCTCCGACATTTCTGTCAAAAGACTGGCATCATCGGCAAAAAGGACACTTTCGAGGGCATGATATCCGTATTCATGTCTGCTATGTGGCTTCCAGGGCATTGAAACTTTTCGAACATCCAAAGACTTTTACCACAACATGAACAGAGTGGTTTTCAGCTCAAGTCTGGACTTCAACAGCAATATTGCTTGAACCCATCTCTTCCTGAGACAGACGGCGTAGAGCTCCTGGATGTAGCTGACGATATACTCCTCCGTGAAGTCAATGTCTGATAGATGGGATGCGTCCTAGGTGACCAGAAATTCCTCGAGAGTAGCGGGGGTGTTTTCGTACTTTGGGTGGCTGAAAACGTCTAAAATTGGCCTTTGAGCACCCGGCACTTTTCCCTTTCAGTGCCAATTATGTATGTTACTCTTGATCCAGCCTTGGACTTCTTGGCATGGCTATGAAACTATTTGTGATTTCTCCCGGTTTCTTTCACAGCTAGCTGCTGTTCCACTTTACGCTGCGATTTCACTCGCTGCATTTTCGAGGACTCGATTTCTGCTTGCTAAGTGATTTACACGAGGAAGACGCCTTAGCAGCCGCTCTCTCTTCCCCATCAGGCACCTCCCATCTCTTGGGATGGTCTTCGAGTGTTGTGGGGTTCTCTTTATGAGCACAGACCTCAGGCGAACTTCTGAGAGAATCAAATTGAGCTCCTCCAGGATCTCAACAACCGACATTCTGACATAGCTAGCAGCTCACTCTATGGCCGCCAACTCACCTCTGACCCCATCCAAATCCGCTCTCTTGTTCATTATATTAAGGGAACGAATGACACAGCCCTGTTGGCCAGTAAGGGAGTCTGAACAGTTCTCACTTACAGTTGCGAGCATAATTAAGGGACAAAAATAAAGAAATTCATATCTCAAAAGCTGTAAAAGGTTCAACGCTGAAATTTTAACACCAAAGAGGTATTGGGATACCTAATAATATGCTACGCATTTATTACGATCCGAAGGATAAGAAAAAAGTTATGTATATTTAACTTATAATTATGATTTTAGTGTGAGCAGAATTAAGGGACTCTTGACAAAAAACGCAACAAAACAACAAATTTAACAAAAACCTTCATCCTTAATCAATATTTTGTGAACGATCCTTCATGTTTGATGACTTCAACACATCTTCGAGGGCAAGATTCAATTAAATTGCGGCATCGTTCAATATCAATCCTGCCCCATTCC
>LQNS02278080.1:1937294-1947773 GCA_001587735.2 Parhyale hawaiensis | reverse complement strand
AGATCCATATGAAAATCACTCAGATGTTAGAAAACAAGTTTATCTAGCAGCTCCTATAGCTTTGTTTATTAATCTCAATGTTTTCTATTTTTCCTGTCAACCGATCATTAGCGGTCAAAATTGATCGGAGTTTCTGGCTCGCCCAAAGTGTCCGATCAGCCCACTATAACCGTTATAACAAAAAACTATTGCTCATAGAATAATGTACTTACTCTCAAAAGAAAGATCAATTCATGCTCTCTCTTTTGATATATAACAATTACCAGTTATCATCATTTTCATGGGAACTATAAGGCGCGGAAAGTTTTTTCATGCAAAAAGTGATCAGAGACTAACGCTCCTACCCTACTTGTGCTCCACGTAAGGCTCTCATTCGATGCCACAAGTAGCTATACTGTATGTAGCACACAATACTCTGTTAAGAAAAAAAAAGCACAAGAGTACCTTAACTGTTTTAGATGAGTGTGACTCTGAATCGTCCTGAGCTGAAGACGCCATTTTAAGCACTGTGTCATGGGTGCTACCAGCAGAAGTGCACTCACTGCCTTCTGCTTACCACTGCAAAAGTCTTTCTTGGAACGTTGCTACAATTCTGTTACAAAGCTATTGTATATTGACTACGGATAAATGAGCTGGGCTTATCATTGGGGCTCAGTATTGCCCTAGTCAGGCCACAGTGTTTAGTTAACTTTTCTTACCCTTTGTTCTAGGGAGTTGTACTCTACAACTGTTCCATACTACTTTTGACAATTGATTTACCTCTTTGAATAATTTAATCTGATTCGACGTTACCTATACCAAAATGGGTTGAATTTGTCTTGCTGTTGCAGCATACTATACCTTGCAATATTGAATTTCCTTAGCATGAGTTCTGGCTGTGGCAACTCGGAAGGACCTTAACAGTTATCTGATTAGAAATTTACCTCCCTCATGCGATTTACTTCATGCGATCCCACAACTGAAGTATAAGGTACCTACTAAAGCATGATCTTGAATGTTTATTTATTCTGAGTGTCAAATCTATGATATGTTGCATTTCTTGTGATGTCTTTCTTTCCATGTCTAATTTGAATTTTCATCTTCTTCTAGTGACAGTCTTCACTTTGCCCCTCCTCTTAGTTCCTGATTTGCTGTCTGCTGTGCATGGATTTCATTGTTTTGCTTAATCTAGGTACTCTATGCCCCTTGTGTTTTCCCCTCTTTGGATCACTATTGTTAAAGATTGGGAGGCTGTAGCATTAAATTTAATTGAGTGAAAGAAGTAAATTGCAACCATCTTATGAGATTTGTAAAAATTAAAAAAAAAAACAATAGTGTTCTGTATTCTATAACTTTCAATTATATGACTGTTTGATTGGCACTATCCTACTGCTTTGCTACTTGAATCATGTTGAAAACAAGTTTGCAGAGTCATAGTGTTTGTCTCCTAAGGAATGAAAGATTTTACTGTTTTAAGAACCATGGAGTTGGGCACTTACTGATGCAGCCATCAAGAGTTAAATGAAAATTAGCTGTTTGACCGTGTTGACAGTACAATTTTTTGGCTAGTTGATGTTGGGAGTTAATGTTCTAAGGCACCAGGAGTTGTGGTTTGACACTTTCTGATCCCAGAAATCAGATCGTGGTAAGACCTTATAGCTACCTTCTATCTTCACGATCCTGGTCTCGGGATCTTTTCCTCATTATCAATATTGTATTTTAGCTATTTGCAGTGGTTCTGTGACGGCCAATGTGACACACTTATGTGAGGTGATAAAGGCCGCGACCGCTCGAAGATAGGCAGCCTTAGTGACTGGACTGTGTCCACGTCTGGTTCCTTCATTGTCATCGAGTCTAGTCCCCTCCATACTTTATATCAATAGTGGACAGACTGTGTTAGTGTCTGATACCGCAGTACGAGATTGCCATAAGTGCAGCAAGCTTGCAATACACTTGCCATAAATATCTGCCAGGGACAAGTGACATTGTATACAAAGAGATCTATAATATACGGATTTTGAGTATTGAGACTGTTAATACCCCAACACACTTAATAGCCGAACTCCCGATGATCCGCGGTCTACAGTTAGCTATATCCCCTATACCAGACACATTGGAGATATCACAGTGAAGAGAAGAGATATTTATTGAGTACCTAGTGACTGTTAGTGACAGCGAGCCGTTCCAGCTGGGAACTCTCGTTTGCCACTTCAGTGACCTGTGCCGCGTGACACGTGCCCCCACACATGGGCTGTGCGCCGGTACATATTGGTATGGTATCAGCATAGATTACGCTGGTACAGTTCGCTCTCGGCAGAGTACCTCTGTCGGTAGCACCTTGACACGCGGTTCGAGGGGACTGTAGATCAGGAGGAAATGTTGAGTCGTTACCCTATTTAATAACAGGTAAGTACTCTGCTGTTTTTTTTTTTTTTGGACTGAGCCAAATTTGTGAAGTTTAGCTCTAATGTAAGTACGAGGCAGACTTCTCTGTAGTTCTCTCATAATTTGACTGGACATTCTTATGTGTAGAGTATAGACTGTCTATACTCTTAGTCAAATTTTGGTGATGTCCCTTGTACATGTTAAAGAACCAGTGTTAAAATCTGCTAAATTTCTTCTTTTCTGTGCAGGAATCAAAATTGGAAAATTTCAGATTTCTCCTTTTTTTTATCATTTTTTCTTTTTGCCCCTTCATCCCTGCACCCCTCAGCCCTTGCTATATACAGTACCGTAAGCCGTGGTTATTTGGGACGATTTTTGACGTTTTTTGTTAGCTAATAACTTACGATTAATGATTTTTGCTACAAACTGGGTGTCATTTTGTAGGTCTACATGAGAGCTAGAAATTGGTGTATGAGAAAAAATTCTAGCTTTTAACGATAGCTGGGAATGAATAAAAAACGAACGTCCCGAATTATTCCGGCATCCTGGGCTATTCGGGACACCTGTAAAAAAAGTGCTAGAAACATGCTTTAAAATTATATGTTGAATCTCGTATGTCTTTAATGATGATTAGAAGTGTTCATCTTGTATTTTTTGACCATATTAATTTGCTGGAGGAAGTTTATGAAGTTCAATACGCCTGCGGAGTAAGTTTGAATTTTATTTTTACTATCGTATATTTTCACCAGGTTCTAGAATTTCCTCAACTGTATTGTACATAAGTACAGGTCTGATTTGCAGGCAGATGTCATTGACAACTAATCGATGTTGAAAAACTGCCCCAAAACTCTGTCATTGACGAAGTAGCTAACTCTATACCGCACAGGTGAATCCTCTGTATGACGTTCTGCTGAACGTTACAATACAGTGAATTCCTTGGGATGATGTAAGAGTACAGCTAATATCCTAAAGTACAATATCTTCTCTACACTTCTCATTGCTTTTCCTTCCTGACGTAATTCCTTCATACAACGTAAATAAAAATAGTTTATAATGGCGCACTGTCGTAATTACCGTGAAGTACAATTTCGCCGGTAGTATGCAGTGCCGCATTTGGCATTTTTAGCACGTTTCTATCTGTAAATACCTGCTAATACTTATCACCTGGAACGACAATGAATGTTTTTGTCATTTTTAAGATAAATCAGACCTTTTTACTGGAAAAAATTATTGATAAACATGTTTTACTGGTTGTCCCGTAATATCCCGGGTTGCGGGAATGGCCGTCATTTTGTTTTGAGAAAAGGTAAATAAATTCTTATTGTGAGATTCTATAGCCAACACCCCGGGCTACATATCATGTAAGAAACTTTTTGCTCTCTACCTTTTAGATTTTTATCCCCAGACCTTAGCAGGGGGACTTTAGAAAAAAAAAACGAAAAATATAGTTTTATTTTTAAAATTTTCCTAGTATATGCATGGGCTAAATTGAATGCTTAGAATGCTGAACAGATAGCAGATTGCCCTATTTTTAGCTTGTCGAAATTCTGTGTAGTTTGGTTTTAACAGTCCTTTATATGTGAAGTGGGACAGCTGTCCCGAATTACCCCGGGTGTCCCGAATAGCCCCGGTTTACGGTATACCAGGCTCAGGGTGCTAGGAGTCACTCCGCTATGACTCTCGTCAAGGTCAACATCTCCCAGCTCCCGCTCCTCTTCTCAACTGCCCAAGGAACGTAGGAATGGCATTTTTTTTCCTGAGAAGAATTTAAAGGTCATTGAACCTCGTATGCCTTTGGTTCAAGGAAAGAGATCAATATTCTTTTGTGTATGACCATCTCTTGAAGAGAGTAACGAAGCGGCTAAAGTGTACACATAAGCATTCGGCTTTGCTGGAATCAATGTATTTTCTCCGCACGTCCTATATCGGGCGCCGCAAGGACCATACTTGGTCCAGATACGTTCGATTTCCGAGGGTCTTCTGACGAACAGATCGGTACCTAACAACCAAACCGAAGGCTCAAAAATTTTAGGAGAAAATTTCGAATCACATCCTGCTCTCAGCGGTGGTAGAAGAGCTACCGAGAGGGCGTGACGAACGCATCTCAGAACAGGTACAATTCTTAGAATTTGTCTCTTAGGTTTCGAGCGCCAGTAAGATTAGCCACAAGTGAGGCATATCCGTAGAAGTAGAGGACGAGGTACTCCATGAACAGGTGGGTTCTGTAAAGTCCAGGCGCCTGCCATTCGATGCGAATTAGCGTTTAACGGCTTCTGGAAGAAGAGAAATTCGGACCAAAAAGAGTCCTTGCCCTCTGTCGGATAAGCGTTTTGAAATCTCTAGACTTCATCAAAGGTTTCCTGAACCAATAAATAGCCCTAGGTAGACGACGAGTAAAACTGGCGGAGATCGGCTCTTCGACAATCTAATGCTCCACCAGAATAGAGGAAACTAAGGAGCGAGCTCAACTGGAGGCAACGGGACGAAGTTCTTCCGTAGCCTTGGGACTATTCAAAGTAACTGACAGTCCTGTTTTCCTGATTATCGGTTGACTACTATGGTATGTAATGCCTTCCCTGTTCAAAGAAGTCATGTTAAGGGGAAGCGTTTGTAACTACAATGTCAATAATATAGCTAATACACTTGGTCTCCAGGAAACGATGATGTACCTAGCTAAACGAGAGCACAAGTCCTTCAGTTGCTGAGTATTAGGCACACGGACTCAGAACTGGCTTGTAAACAAAGAAAATTTGTTAAACTAAGGGTTACAATTTCCTTTCCATGTTACCTCTAAGAAGCGTGCCTGAAGAACATTGCTGCTGCAAAGACATTTCTCCGATTTGTGTGCACTTGAGATGTCGAGCCACATTTCTTGAGCCGACAATTTTGTCTGGTTGAGGTCTGTGAAGAGGTCTCTGGTCTGCACACGGCTAAAAATGTACAGCAACACGGTTATCTCAGAGGATACCATCGATTTCAAAGCTAAGATTAATCTCTAAAGGCTAATTGCGGTTCGAACGCGCCAGAGCCTGAAAGTAAGATTTTGAAAATCGTACTGACGTCGCTGAAATATCGGGGCGAACTGTAATAGAGAGTTGAGGGTACTCAAAAAGCATTTAGTTTTCTTACTATACGGAAGGTTACATGTACATCGCAAGGGTCTACCTTAACTACAAAAAATTGCGTAACCTTGAGGTGAAATCTACTTAATTTCAGCTAAGTATGCATGACTTTGCAGTCCCAAACGAAGTCTTCCACAGACCAGGCTAGCACTACAACAAGGAGGTCGCTGGGCCAGAGGGAGACGAGTTTCCACAGGAGGGCTTATCTCTCTTCAAACTAGGCCGAGCAATGCCACAAGCAGGGGCAATAAACTAAAGTCCCTCTACACACTAACAGATTCTCCAGCAAGCAGAGCTGCTAAAACTTGTCTTGTGTTTGTGTTTTTTATGTTATAAAACCAAGCGGTTGAATTTGACTAAGTCGAGTTTGACATGGTACAAGAGCAGCACTCCGGCTTGTACTAAGCCCAGACTAAGTAGAGAAGGTAGAGCTGAGAAATAGACCAAGTTTTGGTTTTACCATGTCTAATACCGGAGCAAAGTTTTGCTAATACAGGACTAGAGCTACAGCATTTTACGAAGTCCTGTTCGAATACCCATTCTGAACTGGACTTTGAATTTAGACTATATTAAGTCCGGTCCAGATACCTATTCCGAACGGGACTTTGAATTTTTATCAAGTCCTGTCTCCTTATAGCTACCTCTAGAGGAACAGGAGTTTGAATTGGTCAAGTTCCTGGCCTTGTTACTATACAAGATTAGGACTTCCAATGTTGTATTAAGTAGAAAAAATCTAAGTTCTGTCTCATACCTAGTTAAGACCAGAACTACAGAATTTTACAAAGTCCTGCTTGGATACCTACTTATTCTAAACGGGATTTTGAATTTGTACTAAGTCCCGTCCTTATACTATTCTGAATAGGGCATTGAAATTTTACTAGGTCCTGTCCTGATACCTATTCAGAGCAGGACTTTGAAGGTTTGACTAAGTCCTGTTCCCTTATACCCTTAGAGGAACAGGACTTTAACTTGTCAAGTCCTTTGCTGTGTTCCTATACAAGAGCATGATTTCCAAATTTGACAAATTAAAAAAGAAGAAAAAATCGGGATTAATTAGGACTATGAAATTGAGCAGATTTTCAGTGCGCCTTGAACCCAGTCCTGTCCAGATAAGGTGGTAGCTTAAAGATTAACCGAATCCTACATGCAATGCCTATATAAGATCAGGATTTGGCATTGGGTGTAGGTCCTTGCTACAGGCCTGTGCGAGGCCAAAACTGAAATTCTATATACATGTACTTCAACTACGAGGGTTAAGACAGGGCCTGCAAAGTTGTCTTATTCATCTACTACTTGAGGCCAGGACTAATGGACATCATGGTTCTTGACAATATTAAAAATAGAAAATTATATACACAAGTCCGAAAGGACTTGTCACTAGTGGGCCAAGAATCCTTAAACAGAAACATGGCAAACCAACAGGCTGTAGAATTTTGATACCTTTTGAGGTGATTTGGACGTAGCTAGCTTGAAAATGACATTACCTTGTGGAAGCAAGGCAAAATAAAATAGGATTCACTACGATTAATCTCAGAAAATATTGGGCTTAGCAGAAGAGCTACGTAAAAGTTAAACTTGGCTGGCTGTGGTAGATAATATCTACAAATACGTGGATAAGTACACAGAAATAGATGCAAATGGACGAAAGCCTCAAGAATAGGAGGTTGCCTGTGAAGCTCATCTAGTGTGTATATGCTACAACGGTATAGGACATACCGAATAAAAGTCGGGATTAACGGTCAAATGGTTTTCAGGGGAGCAATGCCTGAGACAGTCTTTTGGCGCATATGCCAGTGGCTAGTTACAGCTGAAAAAATAGCTGTAGAAGGAGCTCCCTGTCCTTACTTGCAAGAGGTGATTGTTATATATGTATGTCGCACATACAACATTCCAATGTGTTAGCCTTAACATTTAAATGTATAGACGCATTCTTTGTATCACGCGGTTCAGGCTGGCGAATGTTACCACCACCATCTCCAGGTCAGAGTCTCTCACATAAAGAACTTAAAAGGTCGTTTATGACTCCGTACAAAATGTGTTTGTTTACAAGCATTGCTTTTTGAGTGATAGCCAAAATATTTAGGGACCTTCCAGTCTGAACCTGGAACCTGGTTCAATGAAAGCTGTCTATCAAAGCCTGTAACCAGAGTTTCAGAGATATTTGTTAGTCTCCTAGACGTACAGTAATTTACCAGTGGACTTCAGACTCGATTCTAGTGGAAGCAACTGGTGTTATAAATAAAGCCGGGAATCATGGATATTTAAGGTGCTTATGCTATCATCAGCTTATTCGGTACTAAGCCTTATGGTACCAACATTGTCTACTGCATTCTGCTTGTAGCACCTATTCAGATGTAGACCTTGTACTTTGTTGTCTGCTTCTATCAAGTAGCATGCTTGCTACCGTACTTATTATTGGATCATATCTTCTAAGATCATATCTTCTTAGAACTTGACGACATTCCTTCACCATCCAGCACATTACTTGGCATTGAAGTTCTCTCTCACAACCAAGTACGGTGATGAACTCAAATAGAACTCACGCACACCCAGAAATTGAATATATTACAGCGATCAAATTAGATACGCCATTAAGTTAACAATGGCTAAAGGTTTCCCTTTTTGAGAAAGGAAGAGAGCAAGTAGCAGATAGAGAGATAGAAAACAGCTGAGAAGCTGATAACATGCAACTTGAATCAGATGAGCTTATACACAGAGAGGCTTCAAGGATCTTAATTTATGTACACCCCTCCAGCTCAGGTCACCTCAGAACCCTGCTCTGCTCTGTGGAACTATGCTGTTCTTAAGTCGGTGCTACCAACAGAGGTACTCTGCCGGGAGCGAACCATTGCAAATAGTTTGAATGTTCCAATGTACACTTTCGCAGTGGTGAGCGTAAGGCTTACTCTGTATCCAAATACCGTATGTTCTCGGCTGACTTTTTGCTTCGTCATGTGGAATAACTCCTGGGGCCCTGAGCCGGGTATATATAGCAAGGGCTGAGGGGGTGTAAGGGTAAAGAGAAAAAAAAAGCTGAAATTTCCCAATTTTGATACCTGCACAGGAAACTAGCAAATTGGCAGATTTTAACTCCAGTTCTCTAACATGCACAAGGGACATCACCAAAGTTGACTAAGTTAGAGTAAGTACTATAGTCTATACTCACAAGAATGCTCAGTCAAATTATGAGAAAAATACACAGAAGTCTGGTTAGAGCTAGACTTCACAAATTTGGCCAAGTCCAAAAGAAGAAAAAGTTGTGGAGTACTCACCTCTCATTAAATAGTGTGACGACTCAACATGTCCTCCTGATCTGGAGCCTCCTCGAATCGCGTGTCAAAGTGCTACGGACAGAGGTACTCTGCCTTACGCTCACCACTGCAACAGTGTACATTGGAACATTCCTACCAAATTTTATGTAGCAACACGTGAAGTTTAGAAAAACATTTTTGTCATGAAATTATAAAAAGTAACTCTATATAGCTAGGTAAATTACTGTGGTTTGTGGCATTCAGTGTTTCTTGTAATATTTTAAGTGGGAGTTCCATGAATGTAGGTTTACTCAATTTGTTCTATCTCTCCTGTGAAGAAGTCTCATGGAGTGGTGAGTAAAATGTTTCTTCCTAGTTGTTCTTCCTGCAAGTTGAAATATGGTTTAAGTTCAAATTTGCATATACTTTCTTCTTTAGCTGCTCGTTTCTCTTCTTTCCTCTTCACATTTATCCTGACTATAGCTCACGTGCTAATCTTGTTTAAAAATGGGTTGGGAACCTTGCATCATCAAACAGGACCTATTCCACATATCTATTCATGCCCTCTGGCATTTCTATTACAAATTTCGTCCTAATTTACCCATGGTAATTTGTTTACTGTATAAGAGACAAGGCATATTGCTATGTTGTGCATTATGAAAGGGTGTTATTCTATGCTTAGTTACTTTTTTATTGCACTTCTGTTCAAATCAGTAAAGTTGATGAAATTTGGTACAGTACTCAGTATAAAGTTTGGAGGAATGTACCCTACTGCCAACATGCCATAATTATGTTATCTTCAATGGTCCTGAAGTAAATTCAAGTAACAACATTTCATTTAAGCACTTGAATCTTTAGCTTTGCTTATGTGGTGCGCATTTTAGTGAAGTCTGTTATTGTACATGCTAGCTCAGTAGAACCCCGTGCTTATTTTGTTGCCTTATTGTACATTATGTGGTTCAGTTGCCATTGCTTAGTTGTGAGAGTGTGCTTATTCCATATTTACTTGCACTAACGAGTATGGTGGCTGCTCATGCTGATTTTTACTTGTATTTCAAGACAATGATGCTACTGAACTGTCTTATTCTTCACATTCTCTACTGTGAGTTTCACATACTGAAGAACGGTCACTGTATTATAATCGAGGGCAGTTCTGAGATGTATGTAGATATGCCAAGTATGCATGTTAATTTGCATGTCTGTCCCATCAATATTCATATACAGTAGTTCACAAATGGAAGAATTGTTGCTTTGTCTCGTATTTTCCTTTCTTGTAAGATTTGAGATGTTTTTTCCTGTGACTGTAATTTGTCATGATCATACCTAATGTTTTCAAACTGACTGGTGAGCTACAATATTTGTCTATTGCATGTTTTTCTAGCATCCTCTGACCAGTTTTTAGTAATGTACAGGTATCCACTTGGATTACATAAAACTTCCAATAAATCATTCACTTCCATCTCTTCCGCATGTTGTTGCTGTGTATTGAAAGTCATCTCGAGGGTTGCTATCCTTCTATCAGCTTACAAGTGCTATGTAGTAATGGTGTATAAGTGCTCATTTCTAATATTTTCATCTTTTAAGTGTAGATACTGTGACTTTTCCCTGATTCATGATAGATAATAGAGATGTGCCGAATAGTGAATTTTGCCGAAGCCGAATATTCGGCCGAATAGTGATTGCCGAAACCGAATATTCGGCCGAATAATAAGTTTCGGCACGAGTCCAAAACGAAAAAAAAA
>LQNS02278080.1:1897022-1910823 GCA_001587735.2 Parhyale hawaiensis | reverse complement strand
AGTGTTTCCAGGGGTATTGGTGGGTGTCACCTCTGTTGGTGATGGGCCTTTGACAAGGTCTTACGTCCGTGCCCCTCAGGGGACATAGAATGGGCCATATGGTTTAGTAAGTCACACCACTAGGACTCCCCATTGTTTTTTTTTTAGCATCAGCTAGGCCTTCGGGACTTATTTCTTTCGTGCCCATTTTTCACCCTGCCACTTTTGTACTTCTACTGATGCTCTGTTCTGTCCTATCTTCCTTTCTGCGTTTATGTAGTAACGTTGATAGAGTGTAAGTACACTCTCCTGCGTGGGCCTCACGTTTCTATCGATGTTCCTCCGTATATGCTGGTGATTTGTAAAGGTAATATTTATTCTTTTCTCTTGACTTTTCGGTTTCAAACGAAGTGGTTTTTGTCGAGCACTTCCATAACGAGGAGCAATTTGCATGCCTAATGACTCCTTTACCTATTTTTCAGTTCTTTTAATTATTAATATTATTTTTTCGGTGGCTAAAAGACCTTACCCTCCTGAAAATATTGCTAACTAATGTATATATCATCTGTTTGGTGTCCGCATGATAGCTTGCACGCCTCACTCGCCTTTATAATAACTACATCTCGATGTTCGGCTAAAGTCTTTTATAGCTCGGCCGGTGATAGCTCCGCTTGTTCATTGAGTGAGCTCACTAGTCTAGATAGCTACTACATGAAACCAGTTATCTAGTCACTAAGTGAACCCAGTTATCCAGTCACTAAGTGAACCCCCTTATCCACTCACTAAGAAAGCCCACTAGGCCAGTAGTCACGTCTTGGTAGCAGAAAGCCCTGTCTGTATTTACGAGGCTGTCAAAATAACCCTGTTGCAGATATGTCGTGCATCAGTGTGTGTTTGAGATCAGTTCCTCTGAATAGTGTAGCAGGACTCTAGCACTACTAAATTTGTTACGTTTCAGTATATGCACGATTTGTCTCTAGCATTTGACCTTGAAGTGTGGAAAAGTTACTCATGAGCACCCAAAATACGTATACTAAGACACCGTATGTTCAGTGAGATTGCAGTACTCCTGTACTCCTAAGAACAGTGAAGTTGTCATTTTTCTATCAGAGTTGTGCTGCTGTTCGTTACGGTAGGGTCTCCCTCAAAACCCTTGTAACTTCTATGCCAAATGTTCGTTGTCGATCGCTGTAGGTCACTTGCTGCCAGCCAAACAATAATTTGGTCATGTGTGTGCCGAAGTTATGAGAGTGATACTGTTGGTGGGCAGCTCCTCTGGCGGTCCTGAAGGGGACGTGTGACCGAACGCCTGAGTTCTCTGAAGTGCAGCCCCTCAAGGTCTGCGTGGGGACCTACAATGTCAACGGAGGGAAGCATTTTCGCAGTCTTGCCTACAAGCACCTCTCGTTGGACGACTGGCTGCTCGACTACATGACCAGCCATGGCTCCAACTGTAAGTGTAGCTCCGCTGTCTCTTGTATGCTTATGCTGGTCTGCTGTCTTGCCCTCACAGCCATATGGTCCTGTGTAGCCCCACCGTCTGTGGGCGCGTCCTCAGCTGTGTCAGTCTTGTCACAATATTCGTGGTAGACTTTGCGCTCTTCTTTGTTGGGTTATTTAATAAGCCTATTCGCGGTTACGTTAGTTGGTTGACCCATCCTATGATAAAGAGATTAGTGCCGTCAGGAGTCCCCATAGGTTACCTTAGCTAGGCCTTCAGAACGATTGTACTTCGTGCCCACTTTGTCTTCTTCCATTTTCACACTCCTCCTGATGCTGCTTTGTTCTGTTCTTCTGTTTCTTTCTGGACTTGCCGTCTCCATGCGCGTTGCTCCTGTGTGGGAACACCTTCGTCAATGGGTTCCATGTTTTTCCTGGCATATTTTATACCGGTATCCTTTTTTTTCTTGTAAAATTTTCTCATTATAGTCTAAAGAGGCTTGAACTAATCCCCATAATCAGTTATTTACTATAGGCGTTTCGATTTACCACTTGAACCGAGTGGCAGCATTATTACAATCCGATTACGCTTGGGACGACCACCTCAAGTGTAGGCGGTCCCTTGCCTTAGTAACTATGCTACGCCTGTCTGGTAACCTATCTTGTAGATCGGTAGAAAACGGCGTGTGAGTGTCAATGAGCTCCAGAAATTGTGCTGTCACCAGGTGATCCGTCAAGCATTTGCTAGCGAGATGAAACTAATCGTGATCCAGTCGTGAAGTACCTTCCTTGCGTCTGGCGTGAGTAAAGCAGGACTTAGTACTTGCTGCACTGATGACGCCCTAACAGTTGAACTGCTATTGGTTCTCTTTTGCTCTTATACTTGGATTAAATTAGATAGCTGGTAGTAGACGGACCAACAGACGCATACCCAGAGAGCAGCCGGGACTTACGCTGTTGTCCTCTATGAGCTATTGCCATCTGGTCAAAATCAGCTTGACGTACAAGGAAGTTCTAACTAATATATACCGTTGCGACCTGCAACTCAATCCTTAGCACCGCTTTCAAAACAGCTCTGGCTCTGCGTAAGAGATTATAATGTGTGTGGCATCTGCCTCTTAACTGTTCTTTGTTTCGCCCGTGTGCCTGTGTGCTAATTTTTCCTTCAATTTTGATGTTCTTTATTCTATTAACTGCCTACTAACTCTTTCTTCATCTTCTTGCTTCCATGCTGCCTGGGATCATCCCATTGTCATGTTGTCTTTTTGATGTGTTTTTCATTTCTATTACTCCCTTTCTTCTGTCAATTCTTTTTATTCCTTACAAGCAATTTGATTCGACCATCGCTAATTTTAACTCATGTTCTTTGTGTTGTGTTCGCATAAGTTTTGATTCAAACATCAGCCGCTGTGGATGAGAAAGACAGCAGACCACCGGACCTCTTTGCTATTGGCTTCGAGGAAATCGTGGATCTGAACGCCTCGAACATCGTGAGCAACACGCAGTGGTCGGAGAACGCTAACTCCTGGGGCCATGAGCTGGAGAAGGTGGGTGTCGCTTGCTCTTCTTGTCCAGGCTGCTAGACGAATCCCTTCTTTCTTGCTAAGGTTTACAGCCCGGTTCCTATGACAGTCAATCGGTTCTTCTAGGCACGTCATTTGTAAAGCACAGCCATGTCAAAGGTCTTGAGGCAAACGAGGTTTGTTATTCACGCGTTCTCGGTCTCCTGAACAGTATTCTGTATTTGTGAAAACTTATCTTCGGTTTGTGTTTACTGATGACCATTAACTCACTGGATAAGGTGGCATCTGTTGTTTTAGTTGCAGTTACATGAATGCCCTCATCTTGAGCATCAGTGTTGTTTAAATCAGCGACTGATAATGATTCATTATTCAAAATTGTGTCTGCTATCATTAAAAGTGTTATATCACAGATCAAACCGAAGCTGGTAAAGTAGCCTACAGGAATAATAACCCTGAGTTAGGCATGGCTAAGCTGTAGTAACATGGCGGCTACCCTACTCTTACATTTGAGTATGTCCTTTGATGTTTATGCTGCGTTTCATATAGGCTTTCGCTGCATGCCATTTGTCAGTCGTAAGTCTGTACACTAGAGGTACGTTTTTCCCATCATGGCGCAGCGTCTGCGGCTGCATTACAATGCATGTATCGCTGCTTCAATAACCGTTTCAGACCTGATTCAGACATCACTTGTCCTAGTTGCCCAATAGCACCATTTGTGACGTGCACAAGTGTGTAGACTGTGCAATAAAGGACTGAAGCTGCTGCGTGTGCGCAGGTGATCTCCCGTGACGAGCCGTTCGTGATGGTGACGTGGGCGCAGCTGGTGGGTGTTGCGCTCTTCGTGTTCGTCAACGCCAAGCACGCGGAGCACGTGAAGCACGTCAACGTGCAGACAGTCAAGACTGGCATGCAGGGCAACACTGGTGAGTCAATATGGTAAACCTTGTGTTGTTAATTTCCGCACGCCACTTTTGCTTCGATGTTTACTTCTTTGCTGTGTCGTCTCCAAAGAAATGAGAATGTATACTTTTAACCAGATTTTGCCTTGTTTATTCAAGAGGATTGTCCTCGTTCTCGCAGTCCTTTCATGTCTAAGTCAGTATTGATTTCTACAGAAAAAATTAAGAAACAAACTTACTTATGACAGTGTGTAGAAATATTGACACTGCTGTAGGCATCGTCTAATGAACAAAACGATATAAATTCTTGTGAAAGTAGATCGAAACATGTACTTTGTAGAAGCTCAGATTTAGAATTTGAGTTGAACTCTTTCAGCACACAGTTCCGTATGGGATCGTTCGAACTAGATGTTGCCTGTTGTCAGCGAGAAACAAATTCCGTGCTTACTGCACTGGAGCAATTACTAAGCATTTTTATGCATGCGGAAAGCGTTTGGACAGAACATTGTCGGAAATGACTGTACATGTCCCTTCGAAACGTTTTTGTATATTGTATCATTTGAGAGGACTACTTTGAGTTCGGGCCTTCAAGTCTGGAAATGCCTTGATGCATGATAGCACAAACTACAGAATGATGACGGATAGTGTCGCATTGTAGTTGATTTAGCTGGCTGTTGTAACGGTCACACGGAGCATCATGCAATTAAACTGTGCACATTTAAAACTTGGCATTGTTTGTTATGCATAATCACAGTATGCATCTCCCTAGATGAATTTTTGGCTGTCCCAGAAGCTGTTCTACAAGTCTATCTGTTGGGGCAGCCAATAATTCTGTTGAGGTAGTTGGCTGACAACTAAGCATCCCGTTTATTAACAACAGCAGTCAATCCCTTACACTTTGTTACAGGCAACAAAGGAGGTGTGGGCATTCGCCTGGTGCTGTACAATACCTCCATTGCCTTTGTTTGCTCTCACTTCGCTGCTGGCCAAAAGGAGGTCAATGAGAGGAACCAAGATTACGACAGCATTGCCCGCAAGATGATATTCAATATGGTGCGTAGTCTATTATAGGAAACAGTTTTGGCTGTGGTGTTTCTATCATCATTCGGTAAGGTCTTAATTTTAATCATTTAGGTACGTGTATTTTTTGTTTTGGTATCCATGGCTATATTTAGTTTCCTTTTATATTTCTTATCATTGAACTTGGCACACTACTTTATTGTTCTTATATTTAGAATATTCTGTTACCTGAGGTCTCTCATCTCTGCGAACGAGTGCATGGATATTGTGTGGCGGGTAGGAAGATCGCAAATATACCGTTACGCCAGCTCTAAAGGCCGTGTAATTCATTCCCAACAAACTGCCAAACAATATTACCGGTTACCACTTTCAGTTAGTCGTAGCTGAAAACAATTGAAAGCTGAGGAATTTGAGTACCTATGTCACCAAAAATACGCAGCTTTGCCGTAGTGTTCACTATATTCCAAAGTTTTGGCACTGCGGCGACAGCTTACTAAATTCCTGTGCGTTGTGTCAGTCATCGGTTCCTGTATATGTTCCTGTTGCAAATCAGTCTGTAGAGAAACCACATGCGACACAGATGTCCGTGATGCATTTTCAGGGCGTGCCGCTGTGGGCTCACGATTACGTCTTCTGGTGCGGGGACTTCAACTACCGCATCAACATGCCGCGTGACGAGGTGCTGCGGCTTGTCAAACAGAGCGAGTGGAAGCTGTTGCTGGAGCACGACCAGCTGCTCGTGAGTGTTGCCTCAACTGCTCTATTGTTTTGTGTATGTGCATCTCAGTCATTTATGCTAAAGTTGAAGCATTGCTGCACATGTTTATTAGATTATCTCATCTTGATCACTATCGTCCAGGCACGGGCTGCCAGCAGATGTTCACGATCGGCATTATCAAAGTGATAATACAATATAATATACAATAATATAGGTATATGAAAACATAAGAAGCTGCATCTGTAACTGAACAAAATGCTTAGGTACATTTTGAAAGGTAAATACCTGGAAGGCACGGCTCGCGAGTTTCAGCGTTTGAATACAGCTATAGTAAATAAAGATTCCATAATCTCGGGATTTAAAAAAAAATCTTGAAAATTCCCGGAACTTTTGAAAGTTAGTAATTTTTCACTTTAAAAGTAAACTGTGGTCAGCTGACGCATGTACGGTCATCAATATCATACTCGATGTAACAGTAGTTTATACTGTCTTGTGAAGTAGCTATGTGTACAGTAGTGTATACTTTATACTGTCTCGTGAGGTATATGTAACAGCAGTTTATACTGTCTCGTGAGGTATATGTAACAGTAGTTTATACTGTCTCGTGAGGTATATGTAACAGCAGTTCATACTGTCTCGTGAGGTATATGTAACAGCAGTTCATACTGTCTCGTGAGGTATATGTAACAGCAGTTCATACTGTCTCGTGAGGTATATGTAACAGCAATTCATACTGTCTCGTGAGGTATGTGTGATTGGAACACTCATTGCGTCCCGAGCCAGCAATAGGTATCTATGATCGGCAAGAACTATTAATTTTTCAGTGTTCGCACTACAGCTCCCTAAAACGAAGGGAGATCTAACAGTCTTATGTATTTAGTACGTGCATAGTCATATTTCAAATTTAAATGTAACTAGAGCGCTCTGAGAGTGCATACCTCCGCCAAGCAAGGCAACGTTAGCAAAAAATTCAAATTGGCTCTGAAACCATAATTTTCTTTGTATAAAATCCAAAATGTAATCATTTGTGTCTTTTGATAGTAATAACAGCTTGTGCAATTTTCTTTAAGATCTGAAGATCCGTTCATAACTTTTTGAGTTATACAGCTAACAAACATTATGACTAACATGAGTCAAACATACAAACGAACGAACCGATCTGCACCAAAATTTAATCATTTATGTCTTTCAATATAACCAACTACTCCTATAAATTTCATAAAAATGCATTAATTATTTTTTGAGTTATTGTGCTAACAAGCATAAAATAAAAAACAGTGACGAACGAACGAACGGATCATTATCAAAATTTGGTCATATACTCTTTGTTATATACCTAACAACTCATGTTATTTCATAAAAATCTATCCATAACTTTTTGAGTTTTAGTATTGAGAAAAATTTAGGCAGACAAACAAACAAACGGATGGACATATCTTCACCAAAAGTTAATCATATGTTCCTCCTAACATACCTAACAATCCCTGTAAATTTCGTCCAAATCAGATCAGAACTTTTTGAGTTATCTTGGTGACAGACAAACACGACGAAAACATAACCTCCTTGGCGGAGGTAATTAATGATCTATCTATCCTTCAGCGCTTAACTTGTGTGATTGAGTTGTGAACGGGAAACAGACAGATGAAGCGACGTTCTGCCACAATGCTAAGGTTGGAGGGGCCGCGTGCTTGAAAATGCATTTTTTTTCTTCTTCTGCTCTCAATAAAAATTCTAGTTAGTAAAAATCTATCGTTCTAAAATTGCCTCTTGCGAGACAAAACAAGTTAATAGATTGTTGATGCACACACTCAAATTTACACAGACTGATAGTCTACCATACGCTAAAGACTCATATCTCAAAGTAGTATTATATTCTATTCCAACGGTTACTTGCACCAAGAAGATAACTTGCAGCTGGTCTGACTGCTGGTTACAAATTTAGGCCTTACACCTCTATGCACGAGTGGCGTCTATAACACCACCTGTAGCTACTTCATTTGAATATCATCGAAGTCACTTGAGTTTTCCCAGTAAGCGAGCTGCGCAAAACTCACCATGCAGATAATAAAGTACCATCACCGAGTTCTCTACTGTACGTACCACTCGCTGCACCGTCACAGTTAGTCAATAATTTGAAAGCTTTTGGTGGGATTTTTTACCAACTGGAATAATCACGTTAAAGTTGAAGAAAAAAGATCCTGATACCTGCTGTGTAGCAAACGTACCTGAGAGAATTATAAGATGCTGTGCAAACCTGATAAATTTTGAGTAAAATACCCACACCAGGTCACTGAATAGAGGCACTTTTAAGGATATACTACACTCAAAAACGTGTGGTAGGTCGTGGCTTACTTGTCTTCCGCACGGTGCTGGAAGCTGTTCGACCTTCAAAACATACATGTGGAGGCTGGTTCTGACGTGGCACTTTTCCTGTTGTAAACTCCAGATAGGTTGCAACTCTTCGGAGTGTATAGGAAGTATGAATTAGCAGTGTCAACTCCTGAGGGGGATATTCTGACCGACTCCATCAGTTTCAGAATATTTTTACGGGCGTACTCCTAGTTAGTAGTCCACTTCTGCTACTTCTTGGGCCTCACGCACCCAGAGGGTGTTCTACGTAGCTCAGAGCTTGAGTCATCCCACCTGGCCGAATTCTTGCAGTGATGTTAGTGTGAATTGTTATTTGCTGCCCATTCCGCTTATCGTTGTGGGCCGCCTATTGTGGTAAGCAACCCTAACCAACTCTGCCTCTCTCATAGCGTGGTCTGTGTAACAATTTTCAAACAGTACTATTCCTAGGAGTACGCTAATTAATTGCTGAGCGAGAGGGTTAAGGGACACCTGCCTGCTCTCGTTTGGATTGCCACGGAAGTAACCTTCTCCGCGACTGTATCATTTATCTTCTTCGCTGCTGTTTTTTGTTTCTTTAGTTACCGTTGGACAGACATGCCAATATTAATTTATTTGTCCGACGTGCAGCGCGACAACCAGCAGCAGCAGCAGATAATCTTGGGAGTGCGAGAATCCCATTCTGTTTCTACTACTTGGCTTGGTACTTCGTTAAAACTTTCAGCTCTTTAAATATCCCATGTTTATTTCGATTGCAGCTGAGTCAGAAAGAGAACAAATGCTTCAAAGGCTTCCTGGAAGGAGAGATAGAATTTGCCCCCACGTACAAGTACGACCTGTTCTCTGACGACTACGACACGAGTGAGAAGGCGAGAGTGCCGGCCTGGACCGACAGGGTGCTCTTCTGGCGTCGCAAGTATGGCTGGGACGACATTGCCGGCTGGTCGCCAGGTCAGGCTTATAGGTGGCTCTGCTGTACTAGTATTGACTGTAGCTATCTGGGCAGTGGTCGCCTGTGTGTATTATTCAACGGAATATTAGTGTAGTGCGTGTAGGTATGAATTTTTTTCTTCAAAATTGTAACTCCAAAAAAATGGAAATGGAAAAATAAGAACATCGATGGATGATAGGGCTCTGAAGGTATTTTCTTTTGCCTTCCTAGCAGCTATTGATAAACATCACAGGTGATGGTTGTGCTGTAATTCTTAATCTATATATTAATATGCTAGTACCCACGTATTATTATTATTATTAAATCACTCTAGACTGGCGACGTAGGAACGGAGAAACTCCATCAGGTTGACAAACCCCCACGCAACCAGCCCAGTGAGTGAAGAAAAGAAGAAAGAAAAAGTAAAGAAAGAGAAGATCCGAGATCACAGAATAGCTCTGTGTACAGATTATTTAAAGCTGCCTATACCCGCACCAGCAAAGACAGAGCCATCAAAACCATTCCAAACATCCACACACAATGGAAAAAACGAACGAGAATACGGGCCCGTACGGCATCGTAACGGTTCCAAGGCAAACTCATGAGGAGCACTAGTACGTCGAGTATACCTCACCCGAGCAAGTGACTCCGGAAGAAAATCAGACAGTGGATGACTAGGGCAGTTGAGAATTTTATACAAAAATCAGACCCCCCTTACCTGCTTACCTTTTGTGTAGGTAGGTAAGGGCTCCCAGACCGTGAAATTTTTACGGGTGTAGCTGGTTTCTATATTAATACGCCAGTACCTACGTACGTACGTACGTACCCTTTGTGTCACGCTCTTCATTACTAATAGAGAGAAGGAAATTAGAGATTTATTGACTTTATAAAGCTGACGTATCTATGATACGGCTGGTGGCAGTAATTTCCGGGCCACTGGGCGAGTTCGTTTCATTTATGATTATTCGCTTGATCTCTCAAGTATGAAATGAGTTGGAACCTAAATCGTGCGTTGCTACCATGAGAATAGCACGGGTCCTGTTAGACACGGCAGCTTGGAGGATTTATTGTCAGCAAAGAGGCTTTTCTTAAGATACCGTACAAGTTGAAACGCGCTGTCAAAAATGACAGCGAGAAATATGTGGTGACATTTATTCATTGATATTATACTTTCGTTACTAATATTCATGTAGAGGAAAACGCTACGATGGCCAACTCAACTTATCGCAAAAGATGCGTCTTTTCTACTGAGTAGACACTTCATTGTTATTAGACCTGGGGAATTTTGTATTTTCTTTCTCCCACCGATATTCAAGCTTGGTTTTCTTACTCCCAACTTGCATATTAATAAACAAAAACCCTTATTTATAGTTTTATTTGTTCATTTGTATCACATTGAGTGTTTTATAATTTAATACTTGTTTCACAACTTCAATTCGCCTTCAGCACATTCCTTCTCTCCCTTAGATGACATACAAAAAAATGAACTGTATTAGCGCTGAAACATCACTGAATTTCATTTCCGCTACGTATCCAAAATACAAAGTGCGACACTTTTAGCAGAACAAAATTTTCGTGCCTAAGATTTTGGAATAAAGAATTACTACGTCCACTACACCGGAAAAAATCGGTTCCTCTACGCTTCGTTAATTTTCTACTAAATAAATGTGTACATCATTAACCGCAAGAAAATGTAATTTCGATGTAGAGAAAAAGTAATGAATATCAGACTCCACGGGAACGGCAAGAGAAGCTGGAAGAGCGAGAACTGCTTTCAATGTTAACGATAAGTACCGTATTCCCAATTTAGCCTTCTTTTTCAACATGGTCTAATTATTGCCTACTGAATTCCATCAGAAGGGAATAGGATCGCCAAAATCTCCAACGTGGCAAGAAATGCATTCAGATAACTAAGGCATAAGGATTTCACTTTAGCCTTCTTCTGCAACCTGGTCATCGATCTCCATGGAGGCGAAACTTGATTATGAAATCTGTAACCTGGACTGTTTTTCGCCTATTTCCTTAAGAGCGGACACATAATTAATACACGAAGCATTTTACTACATTAAAAATTATCCATCGAGTCTCAGTGTTGTGAAGTAGATACGGCATTGCCATGGTGCATCTGAAAGGCCTTGCCAGACCGTGAAAGGTTCACGGGTTCACAGAAGAAGAATTTGAGCTCGGCTACATGAACGTGCACGTGAATTTAATGGTGATGCAGGAAGTACAATTGGACTATACGTCACATTTATACTTCCCTTGCTCACGGGCAGAGTGTTGAATATACCTTCCGAAGCAAAAAAGCTGGTGATGGTGACCCACACGGCCAGGAGTTAACGGAGACAAGGAGCACGTGGTCTGTGACCAGCTCATTAACACCTGATTTCTGTAAAAGCAAAGATGGTGATGATGACCCAACGGGTTTCGGGCTGTTGTATAACATAAAACTTTATACTTGTTCTTTTCCGTGGAATTTCTAGGGAGTCGTCATAGGCCATTGGGTTAGGTTCGCCCAGTCTATGTTATGGGGCCCGGCAACCCCAGGGGCTCATGTAGGTTACCTCAGCCATTAGCTAGGCCTTCGGGACGTCTGTCTTTCGTGCCCACTTCGCTTCCTTCCCGATTTCATACTCCTACTTGCCTATGCTTTATTCTGTTCTTCCTCTTCTTTCCCGAATTGCTGTTTCCATGCGCGTTCATCCTGTGTGGAACCACCTTCTTGCATGGCTTCCCCGTTTCTATCGACGTGCTATATGTCCCTTGCTCTTTCCCCCTCTGTTATATCATTCCGCTCGGAAACGGAGGCGCAAACTTTTTGTCTATAAGTAACTTTCTAGGGGGTCCAACCTGAAAGACCCCGCCATACCATGAAAGTTCCACGGGTGCAGCTAGCGTTGGTTATTGTACGGACATGTCTGTGTCTAGCGAACTATCCTGTAGTCGCAGTTCTGATTGCAGTCACTTCTAATGAAGCGAGAGAAAGACTGTAATGGGAGATACTTTTTTGCATATCACTATGAATCTCAAACGATGTCTCGTGATAGCGGAGTTTACTGCCATAGCTACTTCTTAAGGTATATTATAATGCAATGTTATCTGAGCCACGGCTGTCAGCCATCCCACGTTATTGAAAGCAGAGCCCCCCAGAGGGGCCCTGTAAGTTGCAGTGGCAATTAGCTTATTCCTCGGGACGTCTTTCGTGCCCGCTTTGTTTCCTTCCAATATCATACTCCTACTGATCTTAATTTTATCTATTGTTCCTTTTCTTTGCCAACTCGCTATTCCCATGCGTGTTAAACCAGTGTGGGAACACCTTCGTGCATGAGTTACGCGCTTCTGTCGATATACTATGTGTCTCTTCCTTCTTCCTCTGTCAGATCGCTTTAGTTGTGGAAACCAAGGCTTAAACTAGTCAATAATAATTACAATAATCCAGGGCTGTTGCATCTAATGAACAGATTCTAATTCCGACTCCTGGATGATTTCAGCTTCCGACTCCTGCCCCTCTCCAAATTTACCGACTCCGACAGTGCATCTCTTGGCTTGAGAAATGTTTGTAATCATTTGCATAAAAATGAAATCCAGTTGAAAATGCATTGTCCAAAGAAATGGCTTGTATTGTTGATCGGTCTGACGTCATGATTTCCCGTTTTATTTGAGTAGCTAATACGGTTTTTGTGTGGATTGTGCTCTGCTGGAGTTACGTTCACACGATGGTCACGTGAACGAGCTTCCTCTGCTAGTCGTTCAAATTTACTGTAGAGGTGCGTGAACTTAACTGTGCGCCTACAAAATAGTTATGAAAATGTCAGGCGTCCAGTCAGCACGTGTCACTAGTAGAGATTTGGACAACTATTCTTCGAGTTTGGTATGAATTAAATTTCAAAAAGCTTAGCGTTATCGGGCTATTGAAACGGACACAGCAACGCATTCAGACGCGATGCTGAGGAAATCCACTCATATTTACTTGGCTGATGTCTTTCTTTCACTGGATCCCCTTCCTGTCCTGAACAGTTATGTTTACTGGATGCGAACCTTGAACCTGTTAGGAAGGGAGAACTGTGCTGTTATGCTATTTAATCTACGCAGAGTGCAAAGAAATAGCCAGTGAGAGGTTTAATGTATCGTAGTCCTTTGGTTTGTGAACGCGCTCTTCTGCTGTATTGCTTACCGAGGGCTGTAATGTGGCACTTGAGCAGAAATTAAGCTACAACCGCGAGTTAAGTCTTGAAGTATTGCGTTACAAAGACAATGCGTGGCTGCCTTGCTGTAGGGTTGTTGCAGCAACCTCCTGTCTAGTTGCATTTCTGCGCCTAAGGAGCTGCGCTGACGGGCCCAAGGTCTGTGATTTGCCTCTTGCCAAGGTGGTGAGTCTTGTGTTTGGTATAGCAGCGTCAGCAGTTGTGACATTCATAGCTCATTATGAGAGCACCAATCTTACCAAAATGATGGAAACGGGTCCCAGCTGTCTTCCGTCGTATGATGCCATAGTTTAGACGATAGCTAGGGGAATTACCCAATTGCCGAACTAACTCTATTTCCAAGCAAACAGTTATTATTTGATGGGAATATTATTTCACATATCAAATACAACTGTTTGTTTGGAAATAGAGTTAGTTCGGCAATTGGGTAATTCCCATGTGTGGTTGACTTCAGCCGTGCACTTCTGTGGGGCGAAGCGAGCTTATATTTATATCTGCAGCACGAACCAATACACGTGGATCTCCTAGTTAAGTCAGCGGTCAAGTCGACTTGACGTTCACGGTAATGTTTGGTTGTATTTACACAGGGAAAATCGTGCACTACAGCTGTGCAGCGCTCAAGCAAAGCGACCACCGACCGGTGCTGGCAGCCATAACTGTGGAGGGGCGCGTGGTGCAGGACGAGCAGCTGGAGGCCATATACAGCGAGGTGGTGTCGTCCCTGGGGCCTTCTGACT
>LQNS02278080.1:1823393-1874267 GCA_001587735.2 Parhyale hawaiensis | reverse complement strand
TGAGGTATATGTAACAGCAGTTCATACCGTCTCGTGAGGTATATGTAACAGCAGTTCATACCGTCTCGTGAGGTACGGTATGTGTGATGTCTACTTGGATTACTCACGGCGACCCGAGGCAGCAATATCTATGACCGGCAAGAACTATTAATTTTTTAGTGTTCGCACTACAGCTCCCTAAAACGAAGGGAAATCTAACAGTCTTTTGTATTTAGTACGTGCATAGTCATATTTCAAATTTAAATATAACTAGAGCGCTCTTAGAGTGCATACCTCCGCCAAGGAGGCAACGGCAGCAAAAATTCAAATTGGCTCTGAAACCATAATTTTCTTTGTATAAAATCCAAAATGTAATCATTTGTGTCTTTTGATAGTAATAACAGCTTGTGCAATTTTCTTGAAGATCTAAAGATCCGTTCATAACTTTTTGAGTTATACAGCTAACAAACGTTATGACTAACATGAGTCAAACATACAAACGAACGAACCGATCTGCACCAAAATTTAATCATTTATGTCTTTCAATATTGAGAAGAATTGAGGCAGACTAACAAGCAAACGGATTGACATATCTTCACCAAAAGTTAATCATCTGTTCCTCCTAACATACCTAACAATTCCTGTAAATTTCGTCCAAATCGGATCAGAACTTTTTGAGTTATCTTTGTGACAGACAAACATGACGAAAACATAACCTCCTTGGCGGAGGTAATTAATGATCTATCCTTCAGCGCTTAACTTGTGTGATTGCGTTGTGAACGGGAAACAGGCAGATGAAGCGACGTTCTGCGACAATGCTAAGGTTGGAGGGGCCGCGTGCTTGAAAATGCATTTTTTTCTTCTTCTTCTGTTCTCAATAAAAATTTTAGTTAGTAAAAATCTATCGTTCTAAAATTACCTCTTGCGAGACAAAACAAGTTAATAGATTGTTGATGCACACACTCAAATTTACACAGACTGATATTCTACCATACGCTAAAGACTCATATCTCAAAGTAGTAATATATTCTATTCCAACGGTTACTTGCACCAAGGAGATAACTCGCAGCTGGTCTGACTGCTGGTTACAATTTAGGCCTAACACCTCTATACACGAGTGGCGTTTATAACACCACCTGTAGCTACTTCATTTGAATATCATCGAAGTCACTTGAGTTTTCCCAGTAAGCGAGCTGCGCAAAACTCACCATGCAGATAATAAAGTACCATCACCGAGTTCTCTGCTGTACGTGCCACTCGCTGCACCGTCACAGTTAGTCAATAATTTGGAAGCTTTTGGTGGGATTTTTTACCAACTGAAACAATCACGTTAAAGTTGAAGCAAAAAGATCCTGATACCTGCTGTGTAGTTAACGTACCTGAGAGAATTAAAAGATGCAGTGCATACCTGATAAATTTTGAGTAAAATACCCACACCAGGTCACTGAATAGAGGCACTTTTAAGGATATACTACACTCAAAAACGTGTGGTAGGTCGTGGCTTACTAGTCTTCCGCACGGTGCTGGAAGCTGTTCGACCTTCAAAACATACATGTGGAGGCTGGTTCTGACGTGGCGCTTTTCCTGTCGTAAACTCCAGATAGGTTGCAACTCTTCTGAGTGCAAAGGAAGTATGAATTAGCAGTGTCAACTCCTGAGGGGGATATTCTGACCGACTCCATCAGTGTCAGAATATTTTTACGGGCGTGATACCTGCGGCGTTAGTAGTCCACTTCTGCTACTTCTTGGGCCTCACGCACCCAGAGGGTGTTCTACGTAGCTCAGAGCTTGAGTCATCCCACCTGGCCGAATTCGTGCACTGTTGTTAGTGTGAAGGGTTATTTGCTCCCCATTCCGCTCATTGTGGGCCGCCTATTGTGGTAAGCAACCTATCTCAACTCTGCTTCTCTCATAGCGTGGTCAGTGTAACCCTTTTCAAACAGTATATTCCTAGGAGTAGGCTGATTATTGCTGAGCGAGAGGGTTAAGCCAATATTAAATTCTTTCTCCGACGTGCAGCGCGACAACCATCAGCAGCAGATAATCTTGGGAGTGCGAGAATCCCATTCTGTTTCTATTACTTGGCTTGGTACTTCGTTAAAACTTTCGGCTCTTAAAATATATAACCCATGTTTATTTCTTGCAGCTGAGTCAGAAAGAGAACAAATGTTTCAAAGGCTTCCTGGAAGGAGAGATAGAATTTGCCCCCACGTACAAGTACGACCTGTTCTCTGACGACTACGACACGAGCGAGAAGGCGAGAGTGCCGGCCTGGACCGACAGGGTGCTCTTCTGGCGTCGCAAGTATGGCTGGGACGACATTGCCGGCTGGTCGCCAGGTCAGGCTCATAGGTGGCTCTGCTGTACTAGTAACTATTGATTGTAGCTATCTGGGGCAGTGGTCGCCTGTGTGTATTTTTCAACGGAATATTAGTGTAGTGCGTGTAGGTATGAATTTTTTTCTTCAAAACTGTAACTCCAACAAATTTACGAAATTGAAAAAAATAAAAACATCGATGGATGATAGAGCCCTGAAGGTATTTTCTATTGCCTTCCTAGCAGCTATTGATAAACACAGGTGAAGGTTGTGCTGTAATTCTTATTCGATATATATATATTAATATGCTAGTACCCGCGTATTATTATTATTAAATCACTCCAGACTGGCGACGATATGAACGGAGAACTCCATCAGGTTGACAAACCCCCACGCAACTAGCCCAGTGAGTGAAGAAAAAGAAGAAAGAAAAAATAAAGAAAGAGAAGATCCGAGATCACAGAATAGCTCTGGCTACAGATCGTTTAAAGCTGCCTATACCCGCACCAGCAAAGACACAGCCATCAAGACCATTCCAAACATCCACACACAATGGAAAAAACGAACGAGAATACTGGCCCGTACGGTATCTTAACGGTTCCAAGGCACCCTCATGAAGAGCACCATTACGTCGAGTATACCTCACCCAAACAAATGGCTCCACAAGAAAATCAGACAGTGGATGACTAGGGCAGTTAAAAATTTTATACAAAAAGCAGACCCCACTTACCTACCTACCTTTTGTGTAGGTAGATAGGGGCCCCCAGACCGTGAAATTTTCACGGGTGTAGCTGATTTATATATTAATACGCTAGTACCTACGTACGTACCTACCTACCCTTTGAGTCACGCTCTTCATTACTAATAGATAAAAGGAAATTAGAGATTTATTAACTTTATAAAGCTGACGTATCTATGATACGGCTGGTGGCAGTAATTTTTGGGCCACTGGGCAAGGTCGGTTTATTTATGTTTATTCGCCTCATCTTTCAAGTATGAAATGAGTTGGAACCTAAATCGTGCATTGCTACCGTGAGAATAGCACTAGTCCTGTTAGCCGCGGCAGCTTAGAGGATTTATTGTCAGCAAAGAGGCTTTTCTTAAGATACCGTACAAGTGGACCCGCGCTGTCAAAAATGACAGCGAGAAATTTGTGGAGACATTTCTTCATTGATGTTATACTTTCGTTACGAATATTCATGTAGAGGAAAACGCTACCATGGCCAACTCAACTTATCGCGAAAGATGCGTCTTTTGTACTGAGCAAACACTTCAATTCGCCTTCAGCACATTCCTTCCCTCCCTTGGATGACATGCCAAAAAAATCAACTGTATTAGCGCGGAAATATCACTGAATTTCATTTCGCTGCTTATCCAGAATACACAGTGCGAAACTTTCAGCAGAACAAAATTTTCGCGCTTAAGGTGCTGGAATAAAGAATTACTACGTCCATACACCGAAAAAATCGGTTGCTCTACGCCTCCGGAAGAAAATGTAATTTCGATGTAGAGAAAAAGTAATGAATATCAGACTTCACGGGAACGGCAAGAGAAGCTGGAAGAGCAAGAACAGCTTTCAATATTAATGACGATAAGTACCGTTTTCCAAATTTAGCCTTCTCCTTCAACATGGTCTAATTATGGCCTACTGAATTCCATCAGAAGGGAACAGGATCGCCTAAATCTCCAATGTGGCAGGAAACCCATTCAGATAACAAAGGCAGAAGGATTTCACTTTAGCCTTCTTCTGCAACCTGGCCTTGCCAGACCGTGAAAGGTTCACGGGTTCACAGAAGAAGAAACTGAGCTCGGCTACATGAACGTGCACGTAAATTTAATGGTGATGCGGGAAGTCCAGTTGGACTATGCATCACATATATACGTATTTCCCTTGCTCACAGGCAGAGTGTTTAATATACCTTCCAAAGCAAAAAGCTGGTGATGGTGACCCACACGGCCAGGAGTGAACTGTAACAAATAGCACGTGGTCTGTGACCAGCTCAATAACTCCTGACTTCTGTAAAAGCAAAGATGGTGATGATGAACCAACGGGTCACGGGCTGTTTGTATAACATAAAACTTGATATTTGTTCATTACCGTGGAATTTCTTGGGAGTCGCCATAGGCGATTGGGTTAGGTTAGTTAGGTTCGCCCAGCCTATGTTATGGGGCCCGGTAACCCCAGGGAGCTCGTGTAGGTTACCTCAGCCATTAGCTAGGCCCTTGGGACATTTTTCTTTCGTGCCCACTTTGCTTCCTTCCCGATTTCATACTCCTACTTCCCTATGCTTAATTCTGTTCTTCCTCTTCTTTCCAAACTTGCTGTTCCCATTCGTGTTGATCCTTTGTGGAAACACTTTCGTGAATGGGTTCCCCGTTTCTATCGACATACTATATGTCCCTTACTCTTTCGTCTGTGATATCATTCCGCTCGGTAACGGAGGCGCAAACTTTCTGTCTATAACTAACTTTCTAGCGAGTCCAACCTGAAAGACCTCGCCGTACCATGAAAGTTTCACGGGTGCAACTAGTGTTGGTTATTACCGTTATTACATTACATTACCGTTATTATTACATGTCTGTGTCTAGTGAAGTATCCTGTGGTCGCAGTTCTGATCCCAGTCACTTCTTATGAGGCGAAAGGAAAACTGTGATGGGAGATACTTTCTTGCATATCACTTTGAATCTCAAACGATGTCTCGTGATAGCGGACTTTACTACCATAGCTGCTTGTTGAGGTATATTATGATGCAGTGTTAGCTGAGCCACGGCTGTCAGCCATCCTATGTTATTGGGAGCAGCGAACCGAGGGAGACCCTGTAGGTTGCAGTGGCTATTAGCTTATTCCTCGGGACGTCTTTCGTGCCCGCTTTGTTTCCTTCCAATATCATACTCCTACTGATCTTAATTTTATCTATTGTTCCTTTTCTTTGGCGACCCGCTATTCCCATGCGCGTTAATCCTGTGTGGGAACACCTTCGTGCATGAGTTGCGCGTTTTTGTCGATATACTATGTGTCCCTTCCTTCTTCCTCTCTCAGATCGCTTTAGTTGTGGAAACCGAGGCTTAAACTACTCAATAACAATTACAATAATCCAGGGCTGTTGAGTCGAATGAACAGAGTCTAATTCCGACTACTGGATGATTTCAGCTTCCGACTCCTGCCCTCTCTCCAAATTTACCGACTCCGACAGTGCATCTCTTGGCTAAAAAATATTTGTAATCATTTGCATAAAAATGAAATGCTGTTGAAAATGCATTGTACAAAGAAATGGCTTGTATTGTTGATAGATCGTTCTGACGTCAGGATTTCCCGTTTTATTTGAGTAACACGGTTTTTGTGTGGATTGTTCTCTGCTGGAGTTACGTTCACACGATGGTCACGTGAACGAGCTTCCTCTGCTAGTCGTTCAAATTTACTGTAGAGGTTCGCGAACTTAACTGTGCGCCTACAAAATAGTTATGAAAATGTCAGGCGTCCAGTCAGCAAGTGTCACTAATAAAGATTTGGATAACTTTTCGAGTTTGGTATGAATTAGAATTCAAAAAGATTAGCGCTATCGGGCTATTGAAACGAACACAGCATCGCACTCAGACGCAATGCTGAGGAAATCCATTCATATTTACTTGGCTGATGTCTTTCATTCACTGGATCCCCTCCTGTCCTGAACATTTATGTTTACTGGGTGCGAACCTTGAACCTGTTAATTAGGAAGCGAGAACTGTGCTGTTAATTTATGCTATTTAATCTACGCAGAGTGCAAAGAAATAGCCAGTGAAAGGTTTAATGTATCCCAGTCCTTTGCTTTGTGAACGCGCTCTTCTCCTGCTGCATTGCTTACGGAGGGCTGTAATGTGGCACTTGAGCAGAAATGAAGTTACAAGTTACAACCGCGAGTTGTCTTAAGGTATTGCATTATAAAGACAATGCGTGGCTGCCTTTCTGTAGGGTTCTTGCAGCAACCTGCTGTCTAGTTGCATTTCTGCGTCTAAGGAGCTGCGCTGACGGGCCCAAGGTCTGTGATTTGCCTCTTGCCAAGGTGGTGATTCTTATGTTTGGTATAGCAGCGTCAGCAGTTGTGACATTCATAGCTCATTATGAGAGCACCAATCTTACCAAAATGATAGCAAGGGGTCCCAGTTGTCTTCCGTCGTATGATGCCATAGCTTAGACGATAGCTATTTGGTTGACTACAGACGTGCGCCTCTGTGGGGCGAAGCGAGCTTATATGTGCAGCACGAACCAATGCACGTGAATCTCCTAGTTGGAGTCAGCGGTCAAGTCGACTTAAAGTTCACGGTAATGTTTGGTTGTATTTACACAGGGAAGATCGTGCACTACAGCTGTGCAGCGCTCAAGCAAAGCGACCACCGACCGGTGCTGGCAGCCATAACTGTGGAGGGGCGCGTGGTGCAGGACGAGCAGCTGGAGGCCATATACAGCGAGGTGGTGTCGTCCCTGGGGCCTTCTGACTGCACTGTGCTCGTACAGGTGCGCTGCTGTCTCTCTCTTCTTCTGCTGCACTCGCTACTTACTGCACTCCACTGTATACATATTTAGCCGCGTCACTGACGCGTTTTGAATTGGAATATTGCAAATGAAACGGCCGTGCGAATAACCATCTCTCAGAAGTTGTGGGACGACAAAACACCCCGCGTCATTACGTCGGGTTATTGTTGTGCGCCACCGTCATCCTGGAAGGTTTATAAGGCCAAAGTTCATGCCACTGCCCAATAAAGATTGTTGACTTTGTGAAAGTAGGTAATAAGTGAATAGTGTATAATGCCGCTGCGGAACTTGGTGTGTATAATACCGCGATAAAACTTGTTTTGGTAGACGCACATACCATAAAGAGGTGAAATTCCACATCAAGGAAGATGAAAAAAATGGTCTTTGCTCGATTCCTCTCCCAAATCACTAACTACTGTAGACTGTTGGTCATGTACGAACTCTCATCGGAACTGCCCTGGTGACACTGTGCAGTGTGTGTCCAATGAGCTGGAGGGAGAAGAGTTGAGCGACGAGGTGCTGCAGCTGCTGCAGGACAAAATGAGTGACGCTGGCAACTTGGTCACGGTTCGCTTCCAAGACAATAAGATTCTCTTCACGTACGACACACCCCGACATGCC
Organism: Parhyale hawaiensis; assembly: GCA_001587735.2. Lineage (NCBI taxonomy): Eukaryota > Metazoa > Arthropoda > Malacostraca > Amphipoda > Hyalidae > Parhyale > Parhyale hawaiensis. Next base: position 1,866,840 of record LQNS02278080.1, on the reverse strand, counting down.
CTCGATGCCATTGCCTGGTCTCCTATGCAGGTGAGCTCTCTGGATCAGTGTATCAATTAGTGCACTTCTATTGCATGTTTATGGTTTACACTTGGTCAGTAGAGTCGTCTTCGGGTCGAGGATCCTGCTTTATTTTATTGATACGGAATACTAAATAATTAGAGTAATGACCAATTTATTAGTTTAACAGACTTCTGAGACTAGATGCTGTAGTGGTTATATGTACGCTAGTGTGATGCGCGCACTCGGTGGAGACGCTTACAGTGTAACAGCAGAGAACCCAGCAAAGGCCCTCTTCAGCTGTCTCCGTGACTACTTTATTCGGCTTGTCGCCGTGCAGTATTTGTGTTCGAAACACCTGGATCGTTTAATAGCCTGGTAATAATAACACGTGCGGCAGGCAGTGTGTCCTCTTGGTGGAAAAAGGTGGGAGTAAAACCTTCAAGGGCAACCTATATTGCTGCTGCTGCTGCCGCCGCGCCTCAACCAAGGCACCTTTACCTTATCTAAACTTTACATTCAGCCCAACCGTCTCCTTACGGCCTCACACCGCCTCTGGACCGACAGACTCGGTCACATCGTCGCTATTTTGCAGGCTGTGACGTCATCAGCGATCTTGGGTAATGGGTTCCTTGAAGTCCTCCGTGGCAGTTCGTATCCTCGGAATGGGCAATACTTGTTTTTTAAACAATGCAAGGCGCCAATCCTACCTAATCATTGCAAGGTCGCGCGTGCAAGCCTGACCGTAGGGCGTCAGGCTAAGAGACAACTAGGGTCTGTCACAGTTCCGGTAACATGGGGCGTGTTACAACAGTCACGTTTTGGCCCAATTGGGAGGCACCGCTGTTCTAAAACATTTGACGTTCTTGGCAGGCTTATCAACTCTGTTCCTTATTTTCATGCTGTTTTATACAAAAAGATACTACGGAGGTACGCAGTGTTTTCTTTCCGCGCGACCGAAACACTAGCTGTGTCTAACCGACGGGGAAGCTGTCATAAGTACCGAAGATAGTACAAACCGCCACACCAAGAGCAAACGCCTAGCGTCGACTCGAAACTGTTACCATCATTGGCATTTGGCGCACTCAGTTAGGTAACACTTCTGTGTGAAAACTAAGGACTAGTTCCTCTGTCCGTTTCAGTAATGAATCTCTATTGAGATAGTGGTGACTTTCTAGTTCATAGCGCAGCCGTTAAGCCACCGCTTGGACTTGGAACATCGCTACGATTGCGCAAAGTGGCCGTAGAAAGAGTTTTGTTCTGCCCAGGGTAGCCAGTGCATCCTAACTTGCCTCCTCTCCCCCAATAATGTTAACGGTACACTCGTTCTCGATAATCGTACCGAATACCTCTGCTTCGTCCCTATTTTTTATTTGGTCATAAAGTGGCAGCATTTATAGTATTCACATCCAGTGACTGGCAGCTGGCACCTTTAGGGCTGTCAAAAGAGTCATTCAGTGGGCCATTTACCGTGATGTATCTGAACTGGCAACCCGTCAAACCTAATGGAGCCAACGTCGCTTCCCTGGAACTCGCAGATGTTTAAATTGGTCTGTTGTTAATTTTGCCACTCTCCAGACAATAAATTTGTCATCGATTAGGTCACTTGTTGAATAATTATGCTTTGGATATATCTAGGCATAGAGTATGGCGGATAAACAAATATTTACACAGATACTTATGTTCAATGCTGACAGAAACAAGCGACCGTGGGCTAGCGAACCGCGGCGACTGACCTGAATGCGACGGCCTTTGAGTCGCGAGGCATCTTTCAAATTGAAGCCCTACCAATGTCCTCCCAACTGACACAGAGAAGCATTACCCGAGCAGTGACAGTCACAGGCTTGGTACGGAAAACTTGTTCCGCTTTCTGTTATTCTCGCCTTGAAAGTTCCGAGGTGACATAACTGGAGTGAGCTTTTCCGCCGTAATGCAGTTGAGCCAAAGAGTGAGGTCTTCACATTTACGGTCGAGCTAAAAGATGTACCTACTTTTAATCCACTGTTGTTATTCGGTATCACCATTGAGACGTTGTAAACAGTGATGCCGTGATGAACCAATAGCAGCGCTTAGTTCGCTCATTTAGTGATGTCATGAGCGCGGAGCAAATGAAGCTCTTATATTGGGTGGTGTAGCAAATAATTTTCTACTTGACATTGAAATTCCCTTTTCTTGAACTGATATCACCCAGAGCTGCCGCTCAGTTGTGGTAGCATCAGTTACTCGCTGGTTGTTGCCGAAGAAAGAAGGGCGTAGGAGATTGGTGCCCCTCCTCCATAATACGGGAAGTCTTCGTTTTAGGCCGGACTTGTTTTATACCGGTTTCGATTTAGTCCCAAAATTTTTAGTTTTAGGTACTTGATTTAGCTACTTTGCGACCTTGGTTTTGAATTGCATCAGCATCATTTTTCCTTCAGCACTTGTGCCAACTTCCAAAAGGCGCACTACGTCCACGCGTACCGTACCCTTTATCTTACTCAGTTTATTAAATTTAAATAAATTAAAAACTGTCTGTGATGATATGCATAGTTTAGTATCAAAGATTTTTTTATTTAACAATTTGAGAATCAATAAAAACGTTGTGGTATTCCATCAAACCGGCTCATTTTCTTTCATTCTCTCAGTAATCAGAGAGCACCGATAGAGGAGTGTTGCAGTGAAAGTCTAGGCTGTGCTGGTCCGAGCTCCGGTGTAGCACCATTTCACTCAAAAATAAGGGATGAATGCGACGCAATCTCGGCAGAATAAGCAGAAACCTCTCTCTTTAACATTACTCGCCGAGCTTTAATTGGGTTGTTTTTTTGGGATAAAAATTTGAAAAACCGGCAAGAGGCCAAATATACATCAGCCATGGGATATCCTCTTCACTTTCGTATATCAATTGATTGCAATGCGTGGAAGCAAAGACTATATTTGTAAACAACAAAGGTGGTTTACTAAGCTAGAGCTCCATAAATGTTGCGGTTGTCGTCGGTTGTACCTAACTGAATCACATCGGATGTGAGGTAGCACACGTGACACCGGCCGTTTGATTGCAACACGCAAGCCCTCATGTACCGGTACTTGTTTTTACAAGACCGGGCTTGATCTGTTCCGCCTCATTCCTGCACCGAACCCTGGTCTATATCGAGGACTTCCTGTATATGCACCAACAGACTATATCTTCGGTGGTCTGAAGCTGTAGGTCACGTGGCACAGTACGATCCCTTCCTACCCTCATCAATCGCCATCTTACATTTCACTGCCATTTCAGCAAGGTTCCGCTCAGAGACCATAATTGGCGGATTGGTGGTGACAAAAATCGAATTAATCAATTAATTTCGTTACTTTCCTTAAGACTGGTCTGGGAACCCGCAACCAAGCCCTACAGCCGACAATAAAGTCCACAGCTCATAATAATACTGGTTTGACACTCACCCAAGTTCTAGTACCGGTACATCCGCGCTCGGTTGTGACGTAACCCTTGCAAATGTAGGTAATCTGCTTCTTCTAATTCCTCTTTGGGATTCAGGAGGGCACAATTAAGAGTTTTAATAGGAACGAACACAGCCACACTTCGCCTTATTAGCCAGGGCTTTTTTTTATGTTTGGATGGCTGCTCCCTAATACCAATCTCAATCTCCCAGCCAGTCGCGCAGCCAATCAGCGCGTCAGCCAAGTTTCAGCCTCATGAAGTCGCTGAGCTAATGATCCCCGCGGCTGTACCCCCTTCTTTAATTGAATCTCCATCTGGCGGAATTTCAGTGCCCTTGGGACCAGTGCAGTGATGTCACCAGAAAAATAGAAAACAACCCGCCTCTCTTTTGATGAACTACCTTAAATAGCTGGTTGGAGCCGCTTATTGGAGATTGCTGTGTGTTACCTTGTGCCCTTGATACTCAGGTTTTCTCCTGCTCGATAGGTTGTATCGGGTGTGGTTTGTATACTGTACTCCTGTAATTGCAGCTCCATACGACAGTCGACAGAATTGCTAGTGCTTCTCATTACAATAACAGTGAAGAAATCATAAAACTCTCTTGTCCGATTGAAGATCCTATAAATTAGGTACTTTTGGTGTGTTTGCGCACCGAAAGATTTATGACTTACGCCCCCTTGCGCACACTCTGATCTATCTGTATTATTATCCTCAAATTTTGAATGAATAGAACTGTAGGTCACCCGTTATGAGTTTTTTTTTAGTTCGTGAAGGCTAAAGGTCACCCAGCATTCGTTTTTCATCATTAATACAAATAAAATACTTTTCTAAAAGGCTACCATTTTGAAATTCTCCGATTACGTAGGTTCAAGGGCTGGAGTTCAGCATCAGGCTGAAGACAGAGCGTTGGCGTGAGCTAATAGCCGAGGAGATGTTGCTGTGCACGGACACCACGACTCCGCTGTGCAGCGATGTCCCCAAGACACCTCCCAAACCGGCGCCCGCTCCTTCTCTGCTCTCCACTCACAGTGTTCGAGGTGAGGTGGTGACTCCCTAACCCTTGATCGCCCCGCCTTGCACATGTGGCACATTTTAAGTACAGTAATTCCATTCCTACGAAAATACACTTGTAATGCCAGCGGTGGAGGCTTGTGCTAATACGTGACTGGTGTCTCGTGGTTTGGTCTCTGTTGATAAAAAGAGCTTGCTATGTGATGGCTGCCTAATAGCGGGGCTACACTATGCAGTCACACAGTCAACTCGATGAGCGAACGATCAGCTGGAATGGCGTAGATACTTTTCGGTGGTATCTTTGCTTGTGACTTTCACTGTGTAGTCGCAACGACGGACGAACCGAACATCCGCTGATAAGTCGAGCGTACGATTCCATAGCTTTGGTAGGGCTTTGGGTCGTCTTTTCTTCATATCTGGTTTACTTTTTTCTGTAGCCCTCGGCCTTCTAATTAATTCTAGCTTTGTCCTCTTCAATTGTGAGTGGCTGTGCTCATGTGCGTTGATCCAGTGTGGAAACGTTTCTCTTGACACATTATACTCTTGGCAGAAAGAAATCGCTAGACGCCATCGCCGTAACACATATCAACTTCAAATTTTCATACAAAAACACTTATACCATAGGGTCCTACTTCAAATTTAAAGACAAAACCCCCACACCACTTTTGTCCAGTGTTATCTACCTTTACCGATGCCAGGCCTGCAGCGCCTCATACGTGGGTAGCACTGGACAATACTTCAAAGTCCGTATTGACCAACATTTAGGTATATCCAGCCATACAGGTTTACCGCTTGCGAAACCCTCACATTCAGCATCTCGCCTACATGCTGAGCAAAATAACTATCCCATCAGCAGTAATGATTTTTCCATCATAGACTCTTCCAATCCCATCGAGCTCACAACATTAGAGTTCCTCCACATCCATAGAACCATACCTAACCTCAATATTATGACTTCGGCTGTACCGCTGCATACTGTCCATACTTAGCCTGATATCTGACGACTGTACGGGAGCCTACATTCAGCCCCTGCACGCAGCTCCGTTCATTTGCGTTTTAGACTTCCTCCCAACAACATCCATGTTTCCCATAAAGATTTAAAAATCAAGAAATTTTTATTGATAGGTTGTAGCTAAGTTTTTTTTCTGAAGATGGGTTCTTTCATCCCGAAACGATAGATTTTATATTAGTCGACTTCTATTTATTACGAATTTTCTGTGTTAAGATGTTCAGTGTTCCAACATGGACTCAGGGAGCTGGTAGTGACAAAGCGACCGTGACGGGCCACAACTACAGCGCAGCTCTCGTTGCCTGACTCGCGCTGGTGTAGTAAGGATGAGAAGAACACTGCTCCCATTGTTGAACATGCTGACTGCAGCACTCTCTTTTTGTTAGTCCATTGCTCGTGCACACAATGGTTATATTCATGCGTTGTGTGCTATTATTGTATCAAAATACACATCCTCTTTTTTTCAATCCTGTAGCGCCCCTTGACTTACTATCATCTTAGTAAGCCGTCCCGTCAAAAAGTGACAGTAGTGCAACGAGTTTCCCGTTTTCTTTTCTTTGCTTTGTTGTACTGCTTTGGACAATATCTTTTGATGTCCTTCGTTGATCTTCTACTCAATCTGTGAACAATTGGCTCAGAGAATTCCTTGCCACAATATGTTTGGGAATCATGCACCCAAGGGCCCCGAGTGCCTTCTTCGCAGGGGATGTAGCATCTGGCTGCAGTTCCTGCTGAGAAGGTTTTGTAGAGTTAGGTAGGTTCTCTATATTTCCTTTCTGTCCCGCGAGGTGGGCCGCCGATCGAGGTGACGGATTTTTTCTGCGAGGCTCTTACCTTCGCCCGTGCGGAGGGCCGCAAATGGGACCGTCCGCACGAGCGCTTCTTTTCTCTGTCTTCTTCTCTTTTCGTCCTTCATCTCTTGCCACCTGAGCGCAACTTTGTGTTCCGGCTGTAAGCCGAGTCAATCATCTTAGATCGCTATTGTCTTCGTTTCAGAAATAGCGGGACAATGCCAATATAATAGTAATAATGGCTCAGAGCAAATGCAGCGTTGGTGTGTGAAGGCAGCGAAATTTAGTCGCTATCCAAGGTGCCACTAAAGAGTACGGTACTTTTAATATTTGCAATGCTTCCATTGCAAATTTAGTTTGGCATCGCGACAGTCCTTTACCCTTTGAAGAAGTGACATCTCTTACGTAGTATTGATAGGGAGGCTCTACGTAGAGACCAACCAAAGAAGGTAAAAGCCCGTAGTGACCCAATAAACTGTGCTGCTGTATGGTGTGATGCTGTCTACAGATGCGCTGGGGCAGCTGTACAGCGCCGCCGCTCCGTCACCTATGCCCTCACCCTGCCCCTCGCCGTCCTTTGACCCTGGCCCTGAGGAGAGCAGCCCCAGCCACACGCCGTCCGACACTGAGGACGAGCCTGAGCCGGCACGCTTCATGCCCGTGCGACCTGCGCCTGTGCGGCCTGTCATGCCTTCCCGTCCGCCGCCGCCTCGTCCATCTAAGTACTCCTCTCCTAGTCATCAGCCTCCTGTGTCGGTCAGTACCCGCGTGGTCCTTTCGCATGCTCTTCCTCCTGCCGAGCACGCTACTAAGGCTAATTGGCGCCCTCGTCCTCCTGCACTGCACGCTAATAACGAAGCTATTTTGCACCCTCGTTCACCCTTTCTCCACTCTAATAACAAATCTATTTTGCACCCTCGTTCACCTCTTTTACACCCTAATAACAAAGCTGAATTGCACCCTCGTCGTCCTCCTCCTCCCCTACACCCTAAAAACGAAGCTATTTTGCTCTCTCGTCATCCCGGATTACCTCTAATTAACAAAGCTAGTTTCTCCCCTCGTCCTACTCTGCCTCCTTGTACCAATGCTACTGCTCATTCTTTTCCTTCTCCCCTGCATGCTAATAGCAAGGCTACTGTGTCCTCTCGCCCTACTACCTGGTATGTTGTTTCAGAGGATACTGTACCCTCTCGTCCTGTTACCCTGCATACTAATAACAAGGCTACTGTGTCCTCTCGTCCTGCTACCTGGTATGTTGATACCAAGGATACTGTGTGCTTTCATCCTGCTTCTCTGCATGCTAATGGCGAGGCTTCGTGCCGTTCTACAACCCCCGAGCACTCCTCGCCGTCTCAGCAACCTAATGTGCCTGTCAGTGCTCACCTCACTCAGCGCACTAATTTCAAGGTATCGTACATTGCTGTCACTTTGCTTACTCGTCTTTCTACTCGCAGTGTTGTCACGCTGTAGCGGGAAGGAGCAGCACTATTATGTTTAAACCTGAATAGCTGTCACTGTGTCCCGGTCTGACCGTTGGCTAGCCTCACTCGAGGACAAGGGAAAACAAACTTAACTTTATATAGAGCTTCATTCGATTTTGAATCACAAATACCAGTACATACGCTTCCAACCGCTCAGTCGCGCAAAAAGACCTTATTTACACTTTCTCACACATATAATAAAGGTGAACACAGACTTCTAAATTACAATAGTAATCTCGAAATAACAATCTCCATAAATTCCCCGTACAAAGTGCAGCGGCCATAAACAGACGAGTTTGGTAATAGGTGTAGCCAGACCACTCCACAGGACCCTAAACCGTACATCACAAGTCAGTCGCTGACGAGCACATTCCCAGCGATGAAATGGGAGATGTGAGTTACTGTAGGTTCGCCAGCAGTAAACCTCGTCGCAGTTGGAGATTATCAAAGGACAATTTGTTCACTGTCGCTCCTCAATGTAGCGTCGTTACATGTTCGGTCTGGTGCCGCCGCACCGTGCCATTCCTGGGCTCCGTACTTGTGGCCTGGTCGTGATGCCGCTGTACCCGGACCTGCATACGCTCCTGGGGCGCGGTGATGCCTCTGCTGCGAACCATGCATAGTCACTGGTTGAGACAAGATACTAATAAGATACTAATTTCGATACTATTTACGGACTAGTGTTATGCAAGTGAATTAGGGTCATCGGAGTTTCTGCGTTAATTCGATTAGCGGCGTGAAATCTAACTAATGACCGATGTAGCTATTTAACTGTTGCAGTAACTTTTCCTGCGTGTTACAGCAAGGGCTGGAAGGATTGACGTTTGCTCTATATCTTTTCCGTAATGCGATGAATTTTCTTTTTACCTGTCGGCGATTATCTTCCCAGGGATGTGTTTCCTATCTAACCTCGTTTGTTCTCTTATGAAATTTATTCTATGGTATAGCTGTAATAACTTGCTAACTGTTACCTAGTTGATTTGAGATATTCTTAGCAGCGTGTTATGTGTGATTTTTTTCCTTGCTATGCTGCTTATTACTGTCTGGAGCAGCAAGCTTGTAACTTATTGTCACGTCTGCCACTTGCCTTTGGGCTGATGAAGTATATTGAAGTTTTTGTTTTGTGCCATAGATAGTCAGAGTTGAATGTACGATAATTTGCAACTTTTCAATGCTGTTACCCTTTAGAAAGTGTGAACTCTTCCTATTGTCCGTTTGATAACTCAAGATACCGAAACGGTCTATCTGAATTTCTTTACCCTTCTCTAGGGCGAGCTTTGCTGGGTTGTCGACCGGGGGAACAAAGTTGCTATCTAGCTTAGTATTAACAAATTGAATGTCGGGCCTAGCTCCCCTGCCACTACAACGCTAGGCACCAAGCTACTTAATAGTTATTCTTTTTTGTGAACACGAGCCCTTGATATGGTGCATCTTAGCCATTATTAAATTGAATTATTGCTAATGTTTTCTCTAACATCCGTGATTTCAGTGAGAATTGGAACACTCTGCACTCTTGAGAGCGTGTACCTCCGTCAAGCAAGACAACAGTAACTAAAATTCAAATTGGTTCTGAAACCGTGATTATCTTTATATCAACACCATAATTTAAGCATGTGTGCCTTTTGACAGTAGCTATTAGCAATTCCAGTAATTTTTTTGGAGATCCGTACATAACTTTTTGAGTTATTGTGCTAACAAGCATAAAAATAAACACAGCCACAAACAAACGAACGAACGAACAGAGCATCACAAAAATTTGGTCATTCGCTCTTCGTAATATAGCTACCTAACGACTCTTTAACTATCTCTCTTTATTCGTTAAAATCCGTCCATACCTTTTTGAGTTATCTTGGTGACAGACAGACAGTTAAACAACACAGCAGACACACTCGACGAAAACATAACCTCCTTGGCGAAGGTAATTATTGTTTAAAAAAGTCATGAGTCGTAAAATTAGATTGAAATCGTTCCCTCAGGGGGTAAAGGATGGGCCATAAGGTTAGGTTCGCCCATTCTGTTATGGGAGAGCGACCCTATACGTTACTTTAGCCCTAGCCCATTTTGCTTCCTTCCAGTTTTTTATACTCGTACTGATGCTGCTTTAGTATGCCCTTGCTCTTCTTTTTTGACTTGCTGTGCCCATGCCCTTTGTTCCTGCGTGGGAACACCCTCGTGCATGAGTTAAACGTGTCTGTCAACGTACTTCTTATCCCTTCTTTTTCGTTCCTTTTTTTTTAGATCATCTTGCTTATGGGCACGGCGGCCCAAACTGTTCAATATAAAAATACTAATTGGGATGATGAGAACAATAAGTTACTAGTTATGAGGTGATAATATATGCTTGTGACAAGCCAAGGGCGCCGGAACACGCCCCTTTTCTCACCATAACCGAACTTGACACCATACAGGAATTAGCCCAGGGGATCCTACTGCCCTTTACATCTGATGCACTTTACAAGTGGGAATTCTTATTCAAATCGCAACAAATTTGCTCAATCTGATTCCTTTTTTAAGCATTTCAAATGGAGCAATAGAGATTAATCGTTATGTTCCCTTTTAAAAAAAGTTTCAGATCGTCCGCCAGGCCGTCGCCAGACGCAACAACGCTCCGCCAGGCCGAGAGGCGGCCAGCTGAGCCGGCGCAGCCATCAGCCAGGTGGCGTGGCAGCCAATCAGCCGGCTGGCGTCTGCCTCGGGGGTCACGCTGCCTCACCTCTTCATTGCCCACGCAACCATCTGGTCGCGACGGGAATGTGGGTGGCTTTCACGGTGTCAAGTTCGCTTATGCATAGAAAAAGGGTGTGTTCCGGCGCTCTTGGCTTGTCACAAGCATATTGTCTCACCGCCAGCTCACTTGACAACATACTGGACCTATTATCGACGGCCCGAACGGCTAAACATATGGATGTAGACGCGACCAGAGATCAAATTGTAAAGGCAGAGACTAGCCACAGCATATCAAGTCCCAGCCTGTTCAATACAGTTCAGTTTTCACGACTTTAGGGTACCCGACTCTGGGCGGTGTTTGTTTATCAAGAGCTGTAGGGAGCATATTCTTTGGGACCGAGAATACCGGACTCTACCCAAATGGGTACAAAGGGGGGTGAGTAGTGAGGTCAAGATATTCCCGCAGGGCCCAGCCTGGAAGTAGGAAGTCTGAAAACAAGTTTCTGGGCCAAGAGGCCCGAGGCAAGAGTCACGGGGTTTCACGAAGTTAGGGCGTCCAATAGGAGCCTGGGATTGAATGAAAATGAAGCCTGAACGAGATGTTGCATGGCCTGCAAATAAAAGAACGTCTCCTAGCAGTGCTAGGGAAGACCGAAAAGCGATGGCTGAAGTAGGTAGCCCGTATTATAAGCTGTTACACAAATAATGTGTATACTCAGGGCTTGGTGCCCTGACATTATGGTCTTGAAGCCCCGAGGTCAAAGGCGGAGATGACCCAAGGATGATTTCGCTGGAGCTGAGTCGTGCCTCAGGGGCCGTGACCTGTGTAGGAACGGTTCCTGACGGAGATACCGCAGGTTGAACATAGAGGGAATCGAGGTCTAGGGCTTTCATTCCCTGAGGGGCCAAAATGTAACTTTATCTCGTGTGAAGCTCTTGGGAGCGTAATGAGAAGGACCGGGTAGAAGGTTCCGCTGTGCGGCGTATGAGCATATTATTTAGTTCTTCTTTGGACATAAGAGCTAAAATGTGGAGATGGCAAGATTATTGTGAGACCCTTAGGGAGCCCCAGAACACGAGAGACCTTGATCTCGTATTGATGTGACTGGCTCCGGGAAGCGCTGCCACATCCTTAGAGAGTAATAGGGTGAGCCGTAGTAACGGAGCGGGGGAGGGACTCCCAAAACAGACGGGAAATCAGAGATGCCTGAGTGAAGTTTTTGAGCTCCAGAAGCAGAAAACAACTGCGTATGTCCTGTTCCGATAACCGGGCTGTATACCATAAGAGCATAGGCGAGTTAATATAGAGCTTAAAGCAGGTGGCGGGACTGGTGTCCCGATAATGCCAGCCCCTAAATTAGCTATACGTATCTTCATGGTACTAGGACGTGGTTATTGTCCTGAGTAGAGACACAGCAGTTAGGGCTACTGTGTAGCGTATCTGTGAATAGAGCTGCTAGAATACGCGGGTACTGGAGGGGGTAGATTGGAGATCTAAGGCTCAGAAATGCTAGACACATTAGTGCGGCGGAGACCGCACAGAGTAAGGACATGGGCTGCGCAACGGTGGGTCGCCGTCTGACGCGAGCCCAATCAGGGAGAAACGTCTTCCGTGAACAACCGTCTCTTAAGGCCGACGGGATAGCTTCACTTTGGAAGCTGGAGGTTTTGCTTTTGAGGCGAAACCGAATGAGAATTTCCGGCCTAGCCAGGCGAACAGTTCCGAGGGGAAATTCGTAATGCGATATGATTCCTCGTAGCATCGGCTTACCCGACTATAACAGACGTGAGACCATTTATTTAGCCAATAAATAACTGGGTAAGATCAATTCCGGGTGTTATAAAGTAATCCGGTACCTGGTTAGCTTAATAGTTCATTGACCCAAGAGATTGGAGTACCATTCCTAGTGGCGTGCCGCTGAAGAAAAAGGGCTTGTATACTGTGGTCTCCCGCAGTCTGGTGCGAGGTACCTGGCATAGTAGCGCCCCCAGGGTAGCTGGGACGACACACGTACCGTGCCACCAATATGGATATAAGAATATCCGGTGTTGCCGGACGAAACTAGTTCAGAGCAACTAAAGAGATACAGGGTGCCTGCAAGCGGGGACACTGCTGCGGTAAGGAGCGAGGTAGCGAATGCTAAGCGCTTCACTATCAGCATTTCGAAATTGTGGTGCGAGATGGAGCTGTCTAGAGCTCTCAGCATGGCTGGGGCGCCGAAGGTACAGGGCGAGATGATGAAGGGAAAGTCTCCGGCGTAGCCGGACAAACCAGTTCAGGACAATGGTCTGTAATAGATGTAGCAGGTATACCTAGCATGGCCACCGCTGAGGTAAAGTACGAGTTAGTATCTGCCAAGGGCATCACTATCAGTCCTTCGCTTTGTCGTGGGACACAAAGCTGCACAGGAACCTCCGCGTAACGGAGGTGAACAAGTTTAAGTCAAGATGGGCCCGGAGTTGTCGGGCAAAGCAAGTTCAGGGCAATGCCGGAAGCATGGATTCGTTTAAGGCTTGAGTTTGCCAGCTCCTAACCGCGGTGCGACCTTCTGTCACTTGAGCGTTTTGGTCAACGCCATTGTTGGCTTAATAAGTAAGCTTCTGCTACGTAAAATTGACTTAATAAGAAGTGCTATTAGGTTGCTTTAGCGTGTGCCTTTCTAGCGGGATAACCACTGAAGAGAGGTGCAGGTAGGTACCGTCAGGGGTCTTACCCCAGTACTCGCGTAGTCTAGCACGAGAAACCGCACAGTGCAGAACTCCCAGCAGAGCCAAGGTGAAACAAGTTCAGGGCAAAGGGTGAGAAAGAGCGAATTCCCGGCTGCCTAGCTGGGCGGAACTAGTCCAGGGCAACGTACAGAAGATGCTGGTGGTTTGTGTTTTTTTTAAACGCTCAGAGCCGCGTGAAAACCAACGAGCGGAGTTCCCAGAGTAGTGGGCTTGGAACAAGTCGTGAATAACATACAGAGGACGCTCATGGTCATGGACAAAGCCAATGCCCGGCACATACGAGTGTTCGCAGCATAGCCGCCGGGAGGAACAAGTCCAGGGCAACTGTAAGTCGGGTAATCAGACGCATTTGGGCGTCATGCCAAGGCCCTACCGACACCTAAGACAGCTTTTCTTTTACTCTTGTGAGCGATGTACTCACGCGGACTTGGTCGCCATGCCAAGGCCATACCAACACTCACTACAGGCAGTAGGTGAGTACACCTGACCTGGAGCGACCTCCAGAGATTAAGTCCCCAGACTCAGCGGCACCAGGTCGAGCGGAACACCCTCCCCCTGCAGTCAGAGTTTTTACTATTATTTTTTCTTTTTAATTTTTTTTACATTCAATATCTTCCCCCGCTGTCTTAGACCTCTAAGACGGTAACGGGAGAGGTCACCCAACAGCAATCGGGTGTGTTCTCTTGTACCTTGCAGGTAGGAGTTTTTTTTTCTGAAAGTTTTAACTTTTTTTTTCTTTTTCTTGAAAATTTTTTCTTATATAAATTCAATTCAATATATAATCTTTTAATTAAAGGAGCTCAAACTAAAATATCAACATAGTAAATGTAACGTCGACTACTAAATAAAATTTAGCGTTTCGGGAATTTTTCCCACCTTCAGAAATTGTAACTAAAGGCTATAAAGGATACCTAAAAAATTTTATTTTATTTAAATGAACTAAGTTTAGAACGTGTCAACAGGGTGGGATCTAGAAGGCAAATGACCATAGTACGCTATGGGGGTCCTTATATAAGCGTCGAACGGTAAGGGAAGCGGAGGAAAACGGGCAAGTACAGTCGGAGGAAAAAGTGTCAGTGTGTTAACACGTTCTAAACTTAGTTCATTTAAAATAAAATTCTTTTAGGTATCCTTTATAGTTTTTAGTTACAATTTCTGAAGATGGGAAAAATTCCCGAAACGTTGAATTTTAGTTAGTAGTCGACGTTTCATATACTATGTTGATCTTTTAATTACATTAACAAAGGGTATAAGTAGGTACGAGGCAGGCTCGCCGGGAGTAATGGTGTCGATGCTAGATGTGAAGTCGGAAGAGGCAGGCACCAGAGAACCTGCCCCGCCGACTTCACAAGTGGGCATGAAGAGGTGAGCCAGCGCGACCTCCGAGGTAGACGCCAGCCGGCTGACTGGCTGCCACGCCACCTGGCTGAAGGCTGCACTGGCTCAGCTGGATGCCACTCGGCCTGGCGGACCGCTGTTGCGTCTGGCGTCGGCCTGACGGACGATCTGAAATTTTTTTTTCAAAAAGGAACATAATGATTATCCCTATTTCTCCATTTGAAACGCTTATAAAAGGAATCAGACTGAGCAAATTTGTTGCGTTTTGAATGAGAATTCCCACTTCTAAAGTGGATCAGGTGTAATGGGCAGTAGGATCCCCCTGGCTAAGTCCTGTACGGTGTCAAGTGAGCTGGAGGTGAAAAAAATAATAAATTGTGAGGTTTTACTGATAAATTAAAAAATGATCTATCTCTGACAAATGAAGAAGCCCTCCAAGTGCACATTTGTATTTTGCTCCACAGGTTCATGTATATGTCATTTTTTCGTTTCTTCCCCTTCTCCAACTTACTGTTGCCGCGTCCAACATTTTGGGTGCTAATAGTAATACCAAACAACAGCAAAACCTAGATGCATGTTGCAAATTTTTACCCTTTTGCCTTGAATGTATGCCTTTCAAGGGGTTCTTTTAGCTCTCCCTATCCCTGTCAGACTATCTATAGACCTCAAGAATGCAGATTGTTTCCTCTGGCCGCAATTCCTGCTGATGAGGTCAGTTCAGTAAGTTTTGTTAATCTTCTGTGCTTCCTCGTTGCTCGGGGAGTTGGGCCGCCAATGGTTGTGAGCGACGTATGGTGCGGAGCTCCTACCCGTTCCCGTGTGGGGGTTACAGAAGGGTTCCACCTCGCTGTCATGTGCTTTTGTTTTCTGTTCTTTTTGCGCCTATTTGAGATATTTTGGGCCCTATTTCCTTGCCAGCTCTAGAGCACTCGTTTTCCCGAGCCCTTCCAGTATAATGGTTGTGATAAAATGTTAGGCCTCTGGCGCGGTGCGACTTAGAATCTCAGCCTGTATACTCCCTATGTGTTGTTTCTAGATTTGTGTGTATTGCCCGCAGCGCTATTGAGCCATAGCTCCTATCGATCTTCTTTGTGATGGTAGGCGTATGTTCCCCAAGACGTATTACGGGTGCAAAAAATGACTTACTTTGTTTTTTAATCCGATGCACCTCTTGTTGTCTGTTACAGGAGAACGTTACACCAGCTGGACTAGCGACTTCTCCTCCAACAGCTCGAGCTGCCCCGCCTCTTCCTCCACCTCCTGGAGCAGCTGCAGCTCCTCCGGTACCTCCTGCCCCCAGTGGAGCTTCACCTGCAACTGCAGCCGCCCCTGCTCAAGCTGCAAAGTTTCGTGTATCAGTGGAAGAATTCTCTCCTGACGCTGACCCCCCAGTCGCAGCAGACACTGGAAGTTCTTCCTCGCCACCACCCAGTCTTCCACCCAGCGAACCTGCCGCTCCTCCCTCTGTACAAAGTGCCACTGATATTACTCTGCCTCCAAATGGACCCGTTCCTTCTCTGCCTCCAAATGGACCCGTTCCTTCTCTGCCTCCAAATGGACCCGTTCCTTCTCTTCCTCCTAGTGCCCCACCTCCTTCTCTTCCTCCTAGTGCCCCACCTTCTTCTCTTCCTCCTAGTGCCCCACCTCCTTCTCTTCCCCCTAATGACCCACCTCCCTCTTTTCCTCCAAGTGCTCCAGCTCCTTCTCTCCCCGCTACAGCGCCCTCGCCTGCTGCACGCTCTGCAGCTCCCCCTGCGGGCGCACCTCCTCCTCTGCCTGAGCGGTCAGGAGGCGCCAGAGCAGCTCCCGCACTGCCTGCCCGCTCTGGGACTTCAGCGGCACCCACCGCCCCTGCTCCGTCCCTTCCACCACGCGGGGCCCCTTCCCTGCCTAGCCGCACCGTGCCGACTCTCCCTCCGAGAAAATAAGAATGTACCTCGACTTCTGTTCTCGCTTATTCTCGCGGAGCCTAGCCTGCCCTCTTTTACAAGCAATACCCAACCCACTCCTATTCTTTCCTAATTTCTTCCCGTACCATGTTATATATTCGTTGCAATATTTGACATTTTCAGCAATTGGAAGAATTCTGTGATGTTTCATGTATTCATAATTTGCTTCAATAATGATCTTTGTTAAAAGTATATTTTTACGAGCTATACCCGGCTGCATTTTGACAATTGCATAGTTCCATATTTTCTTGATAGAAGTTCTGAGTAATGGCAGGCCTGAGCATCTCTGCCTGATGACTGTTTGCATACATGTCTTACCTTCAATGATTACAAGTATCGTAAGTTATTAGCATGTCTTGAAGTTATGTCTTTCTTCTTTCTCAGTCAAGCTGGTAATTGTTTTATTTATTTGAATATTACTTGTATTCTCTGTTGTATTCTCATAATTTGTTGTTGATCATTTCTATTGTGACACCTTTGCTCCTGATGGTTGGTATTGGTTGAGCCCTTCAGGTTCTGAATTGCTTCCTCTTGCGTTTCATTTGATTAGCAGCAGCTCCTCTGCTGATGTCGTAGTCTTTTACTTCTTGCATTTTGGAACTGTGGCTGTGTTCGATCGACCCACGGTGATGGAGAGTAGCTAATCGGATTACTTTTAATATGTCTGGACTTTAATCCTGACGCACTTTGACTAAGTTTCAGACATTAAGCTGTCCCCAACTGCGCTCCAGAGGATTGAGTTTTCCGCAGTTTCTAGTGCTATCGGTTTGCGATTAATACCTGAAACATAATTGACAGAGACCCTCAGGGGGCATAGGATGGGTCATAGGGTTAGGTTAGTTTAGGTTCGCCCATCCTATGTTTGGGGCCCGGCAACCTCAGGGGGCCCGTGTCGGTTACCTCTGTCATTAGCTAGGCCTTCGGGACGTCTTTCTTTCGTGCCCACTTTGCTTCCTTCCCGATTTCATACTCCTACTTGCTCATGCTTTATTCTGTTCTTCCTCTTCTTTCCCGACTTGCTGTTCATATGCGCGTTGATCCTGTGTGGGAACACCTTCGTGCATGGGTTCCCCATTTCTATCGGCATACTTATGTCCCTTGCTCTTTCCTCTGTAATATCGTGCTGCTCAGAAACGGAGGCCCAAACTTTCTGACGACAACTAACTAATAATTGACAGAGGCAGCTCCAACGCTCAGGATTGAAATTCCAGTCCAGTTAAATCTAATCAATCTAGATTATTCCAGTCAGCGAGGGACAATCGAACAAGCCAATGATTTGTGTAGTTATGATTTCGCTTGCTTGTTACTGGGTGTTGTCGCTCTCCATTGTAGGTAATACTGACTGGTAACATTCCTGATACAAACCAAAGATTTTACATAGGTAGTTAGTAATTAATGCGAGGTATACTGGGTGTGCATAGTGTGTATTGCTGCCTGCTTCTTATGCGCGCTATGTGTTCTTGTTGGAGTTACTATGATTGTTGCTTCTTTCATATTTTGATATTTATGATTCTTGTGGTTGTGATTCTTCTTTAACACGATTTGTTCTATTTGTGCTGAAAAGTCGAGTGATTTGTTTGTAGCCTAGCGATATTTGGTTGATGAATATTAGTGTAGGTTATATAGCGTATGCTGTGCGTCCAGGTGTTGCCGATACGAATATTTATTGAAAATAGTCCAGTCAAGAGCCCTTACGTCCCAGCATTACAGTCGATTAACAGGAGAGGTAAGTACAAGTACTGTTCCACTCGACGCACTTGTGATGATCAACTGTGTACATTTTGTAACGTCTATCTAATGCAGTGGAAGTCAGTTACTTGTAAGAGCTTAGCCTATATGAAAGCTCATCGCTGTTGTATTGTGCTTTTATCGACTATGGTGGAAAAATTCTCTGTATAATTAAAAGGCTACCGATTTTGATTATTTTTGCTGTAGTATTCTGTTGGACTGTACGCTATTGGCCGTAAAAAAACTTAGCAACAGGTAAGCGTAATTGTGACATTCATGTGTGACTGGCAGTTGTTGTCGGTCGATGAGTTGTGTCATCAAAGCACGGGAAGTGTATCCAAAATTCAATATACAGTATTTATAAGATATGTAGCAGCTTATGTTGATGATAAGATTCCATCTGCTCTGTTCTGTACAAGCGTCCAGACCAGAGCGAGTTTAGGCTTTAGTTAGGCATCCAGGAAATGCACCCTTGCCCAATTTGCTTCTTTTGTTTATTCCGACTCGTTACTGGCAGTCTCTGTTATACTCCGCCTCAATTTGTTGAACTTGTTCTTTCCTTGCGGGGTAATGTTCCGTGCAGTGGTTGCTTCTTTTGCCTGGCGTACTACACGTCTGCATGTTTTTACAACTTCTACCATCATACTTATTTCAAATATAAGACCCCACTACTCCATAACGCTGTGTTTCCGGCTTTCTAGTCGAGTAAATCCATTATCGCAGATCGCTATTGGTCTCATGTCTTCCTTAGCTAAATCTCTTCGTGGCAGTTAAATCTTCACTTTTAACAGAGGCCAAAATATATTTAATTCAAATTTCGACCCTTGAAGGTTCAACTATTTGCTAGTATCCAGGTTACGGTAAACACTGAGCATTTCCAGTGAATTCTTTTCTTTGAACTATTTTATCTTGGTGCTGCTCAACTTTCGAGCATTTCCAAATTGATATTCGCATTTTTCCTTGTAGAAGGATACGGTAATTTTGCTTTCACAAACTCATGACGGTACTACGTTCATTTTTTAATGGAAGAAAAAGCCTGCGGGAATGAGGCCTATTTCAGAACAAAACCCTGTACAGCAAGCAAGAACAATTGAAAAATTTACAAAATTATTGCCATCATTTTTGACGATGAGTACTCGAGTTATCAGTGATTCTTGTATGTTAAACTGAGTACCTAACTGCTGACAGTTTACCTCTGAAAGGCGCCGTAATATTTTATAGAGTTTGTGCAGTGATATGATTGCAGTTCACCTGTAAAATGCATTTCATTTTTATGCTTTGTTTCTTTTTTCGATCGACACTTCAGCCCTCCTAAGCAATGTTGCAAAACGTCAAGTCCGCACTTTAGTGCACTTCTATCGTGATTGCTCATTGATATTCAAGTGGAAAACACGAGAAACCAACTTGAAACGCCAGTTGCAGTGCACGTAGCGAACACTGTAGAGTCAGACGATTGAACTGAATGAGTTTTGCAAGTCAAGCGATTTGAAGCAGAGTAAGTACGAGTTTCGCGTCATTTGAAGTAAATGTTTCCTACTACAGAGTCGTCAAAGATAGCAGGTGAACATTAAACAGTGAAGAATTGTTTGCTTGCTTTTATTCAAACGTTGGCCGGCATGAGATGATAATAGATACACACGGTTGTATCCTAAGAATGCGCACATTAATTTGGCGCAGCTGCAGAATAATGATACGTCTGCCTCGTCTCCACTGTGAAGTTTGTTGAACTTTGTCTTCAGCATCTTGGTAAACTATGTCCCTCAATACAAACTGTATCACTGCAACGTTACGCTTTTATTAAAGATCTGCAGAGAGTGAAAATTTACGCGTAGACTCTCTAGAGAACAGAATCTTCTGAAAGAGAATTCAATTTCATCATCAAATTCAGGAATTCTAGTTAAACAGTGAAATTATTAAAAAAAATGAATTATTATTATATTGGTATTGTCCCGCTATTTCTGTAACTTAAACAATCAATAGAGATCGAAGATGATTTACTCGGCTTTCAGCCGGAACCACAACGTTGTCCTCGGGTGGCAAAAGATGAAGGACGAAAAGAGAAGGAAGAAAGAAGCGCCCGTGCGGACGGTCCCTTCTGTGGCCTTTCACACCGGTGAGGCTAGAGCCCCGGAAAAAAGTCGGGCACCTCGATCGGCGGCCCACCTCGCGGGACAGAAAGGAAATATAGAGAACCTACCTAACTCTACAAAACTAACCTTCTCAGCAGGAGCTGCGGCCAGATGCCATATCCTCTGCGGAGAAGGCACTCGGGACCCTTGGGTGCGTGATGCCCAAACATATTGTGGCAGGGAAGGGCCCGCCACAATATGCCCTTGAGGGCAAAAAAAAAAAATATAACTTGAGCTTCAAGCGCGGTCCCAGGCCGTTAATTTGAGGTGACCCCGACCCCGGTCAGCCTGTAGTTGCACAGAGGCTCCAGGTAATTGATTTGAGTGCAGTGAAGACTTCCTACGCTGCGTCCAGATGATGCAAAAACAAACAAATTCGATGGATTTGGCCCTTCAGGAGGATGTTCTGATGGATTTTATCCCTATCAGAATATCAGTGGGCATCTCGCCTTGAGAAGACTAATTCGAATTTCCGCACTACCTGCTAAGTTTAGTTTGTAGGATTTCTATACTTCCCCGTCTGTTGCGTGAGGAGCGCCACCGATGGTGGAAAGCGACTTATTCCACGAGACTCGTACATGCGCTTCCATGTGGAGGCCACGGATGAGGTCCTTCACACGATTGTCTCTGTCTTCTTCTCCTTTCCTATTTTGTATTTTTAAAATGCTTTGTTTCTGTACCGTACCAGTAGTAGCGCACTGACCACCTTGAAACTAATAGAACTCACTTAAGTTCGTATATAACTTGCTTTATCTGGAAGAAAATGTGAAATGAAACTCACTGATATGTGCGGTACGAGAAGGATTAGATTATCTCCGAAACTCTAGTCAACCATCCTTCCACTATTACTACTCTACCGAGGTACTACTCTAGTGAGTTGGTGCATTTGGCTCTTTCCCAGCCCCAATATATTTGGGCATCACGCACCCAGGGGCCCCTAGTGCTTGCCGCAGTTCCTGCTGATGAGGCTAGTATTGTATAGTTAAGTAGGCTCTCTAAATTTCCTTTTCTGTCCCTCGAGGTGGGCCGCCGATCGAGGTGATCGACTTTTTCTGCGGGGCTCTTACCTTCGCCAGTGTGGAGGGCCACGGAGGGAGCCGTCTGTTCGGTCGCTTCTTTCTTCTGTCTTCTTCTCTTTTCGTCCTTCATCTCTTGCCGCCTTAGCACAACGTTGTGGTTCCCGCTGTAAGCCGAGTAAATCATCTTTGATCACTATTAATCGTCGTAGTTTCAGAAAAAGCGGGAAAATACCAATATAATAAGTTGGTGCATTTTAATAGCCCTGGTGTGTCTTAATTTTATTTCACAGTTTTGCGATCACCTGTGGCCAATTTTTCATAGCATTGTATCAGCTGTATGAAGTGATTGTTGAAGCCGTTTGTGTCGACGGGTAAATAAAGATAAAGTTGCCATTGTCACAAAAAAATTTAATTCATACATAATCGACGTTTATGCGCTGCCTCTACTTACTGTCAAATGAAAGTATTCGATGCTGATAATGACCTCTCACTCGTATTGTTTCTACCCAACTAGGTCCTTCGTCGCATATCGTCCTAATTACACTGTCCTACAGCAGCTGCAGGTGATTGCTAGCATCTGTGTAGCAGCTAGTTCTCGGCTTCAGCTCGCGCTGTCCATGTGTGTGTGTAGTGATAGCATGCCACAGTCTGGGTCCGTAGTGATGCATTGAAGTTCTGTTTGTGTAAGATGGTGCAATTCTTTGCCCCTTCTAAGTTGTAAATCGAGCTGCAGCACAACGGCCTCTAGAAATACTGGATGACGTAAGTAATAGAAAATTTTGTGCCTCTATACTACAGCCGATAGTCCGTAGAGCCACTCAAATGTTAGTGAGTGACGTCAATAACTTCATCTCAGTTGCATCATTCTATGTAAAGAAAAACTAGTCACCTTTGCCTTAGGTAGTTAATTCTTAACCAATGATTTGGGAGCCATAGTGTTGTTGCTGTGACATACGATTGTCGTGACTTCCATGGTGTCGCTCTTGAGATTGGGGTAGCAGCTGTGGGAGGGAGTACCTAGCA
Source organism: Parhyale hawaiensis (assembly GCA_001587735.2). Classification (NCBI taxonomy): domain Eukaryota; kingdom Metazoa; phylum Arthropoda; class Malacostraca; order Amphipoda; family Hyalidae; genus Parhyale; species Parhyale hawaiensis. Next base: position 1,844,550 of record LQNS02278080.1, on the reverse strand, counting down.
GCTCTGTGCTGCCTCATAACGAACCAAGTAGCACACTCGCTGCGTCCTCATGAAGTCTTGTGGTTGAAAGTCGGCCGAAGGCACGTAACCCAACTGTTCTGAAGCACTAAGTGTATATTGTTCTTGGTAGAAGTGGGTGTCTTATACCCTGGGTTTTCTTAACTTTGCTATATAATGAAAGTGTGATAATCTATCTCCTAAACTAACAAGCACTGTACGCTCTTGGTGGTGCTGTGGATGGAAGCTTGTCTGACACCTGCAGAACAGTTCTCAATTTTGTTTGAATGGCTCACACGTTTTGTTGTTTCTGTCATTTCGACAATATTCTCTTATTTCTGGCCGTATTAGAATGAATTAAATTCTGGAGTCCAGTGCACGCACGCGACACTTATTTTGCAACTGTAACGAGGAGACTCTTTTGGAACATTGATGTGGTGAGTGAATGTTTGCACGCCATACGAGTAGTTAGTGAAAGTTCTTGAATTGCCCATGTATGTGTGCAAGCTAACTTTGCAAGCCTGGTTTTGTTTTTGTTTGTTTTTTAGCATGACAATGAACAATTTCGTTTTTGTTGTACTCATAACTGCAGTACGACTCGCGCTCAAAAATTATTAAATTTACCAATACGACGTAAACATAATTTGTGCCTATCAGGTCGAGCTGGAGGTCGCTGTGTGGGGTTAAAAAAGGCCTAGACCCAGCTGTGCTCACTGTGGTATCGCAGTCATATTTTGGAAAGTAGCATCAGTTTCCAACTCAGTAGCATCAGCATTTGTCTTGTGCATATCGCTTAATTGTGCCTAGTATTATTCTTCTGTGTCACACCGCAGCTCTGGGGTGCAATCCTTAGTTTATGCTGCGGTTAAGTCGGTCTCGTTGTTCCCACTCGGTAATTAGTAAGCTTAATGTTGACGCAATAGAAAATGATTTAGACAAACGTATTGATATCTATACAGTACTTATGACTGGTGCACTTTGGCGCCGTTACCAGTGTAGGAAAGTGTAGCGTGTTCACGTACCTATATTTAGCATGTCGCTGTCTGAGCTTCCTGAAGCGCTAGAAAATATTATACCGCTAATGTTCTGTGGTGATCTCATGTTCCGACTTCTTTCGTTGTTGCATGGGTATTGTGATGTAGTCTCGTTTGTAGCTTAGCTGTTACTGAAGTGAAGTCGCGAGTTATTTACTGTTTGTCCTCACGTGAAGCGCCTGTGGCGTAGGGCAGTTACTTCCTGCAAGCCGGTGTTACAAGGTCAGCGTGTGATCCGTAGTCTGTGCTTCGAATCCTCCCAGTTAGTACTGGTCATCCAAGTCCTTTTAGTGTTTATGGCCCAATACTTACTTTCAAAGGCTCCATTGGCTCTTGTGCAACTGTGGGAACTATCCACAGTATTCGTTTCTGTGTATTTATTCTCATGAGAGAAATATTTGGTATGTTCTATTTTCAGTTTTCTTTTGCTCTCGGAATGCGTCGGGGTAATGGGCTCCGCTGGTTTTTGTCGCTACTTTCCTCTAAAGCAGCGAGGCTCGGTAAACAAATCGAGCGTAAGTTTTCTGTATGTTGTCCTACTCTTATAGCCGCAGCCTGAGGGATTGGTGTCCTAGTACTAATACTGCCACAGACAGCATTATCTAGGAAAAAGCTGCACCAGCAAACGTTTGTATTGCAAGTGTAAGTGCTTGTAGCAAAAATTGAATAGCTCTTCACGAGCCCACCACCCATCTTTGTGTGCAATCGGCCCTTGCAGTCAAAAATAAGATGAGGGACGAGTCAATTTATGTATGGTAATGATCAGTTTGGTGTGTTCTTTGCGTAAACAAAACGAAACCCTTCCAATCCCGTTTAGTGGCACCTCTTAACTCTCGCCTCACACACTGAAGTGTGCGTATTAGAGCCAGCAAACAAACTGACAGCAACGCCGCAGACATCGATTTAAGATACGAGTATTCAATATTGTTGTATGTAGGCCAATGAGAGTTTTCTCGTGTCACAAGTTTCTTAGAGAAGCGACCTTGCTGCATGTTACCTCAACCTGTGCAAAATACTCCAATGTACGTTCTATTTGACTTTCATTTGTCCTCAGAATAGCAGTGGAGGAAATGATAAACGCGGGTTAGCTAGTACTCATCAGGATCATGGAAGGACGGTGTGTTGAATTCACAGTCTTACCAATGTGCTACGCTTGTGCTGAGAGAACGCGAGCGGTTGAAAGAATTTATTGGCGCTTCAAGGTACATACAGTAGAATTTGTAGATTATTCAGTTGTGATGGCTGTTCAAATTAACCAGAAGCGATGTACGTCTGGACCTCCCTGCCCGCCCCTCGAGGGGCATAGGATGAGCAATAGTGTTCGGTTCAGTTCGCCCATCTCACGTTATGGGAGCGGACATCTGTCGTGCGTGCTTATTTTGCTTCCTGCGCCTGTCAAAGTCCTGCTAATACTTTTTCTGTACTTCCGCTTCTTTCCCGACTTGCTGTGCTCATGCGCATTGATCCTCTGTGGGAACAACCTCGTGCATGGGTTCCACGTTTATCTTTGCATACTGTATATCCCTTCCATTAAGCCTTCAGGGGTATATTCTGGCGGACTCTTTCCCTGCCAAAATATATTTGGGCCTCACAGCCCCAAGAGTCCCTAGTGCCTTCTCCGCAGGGGATGTTGCAGCTTGTCGCAGTTCCTGCTGACGAGGTTAGTTTTATAGTGTTAGGTAGGTTCTCTATATTTCCTTTCTGTCCCGCGAGGTGGGCCGCCGATCGAGGTGACCGACTTTTTCTGCGGGGCTCTTACCTCGCCCGTGCTGAAGGCCACAGAAGGGACCGTCCGAACGGGCGCTTCTTTCTTCTGTCTTCTTCTCTTCTCGTCCTTCATCTCTTGCCACCTGAGCACAACGTTGTGGTTCCATCTGTAAGCCGAGTATATCATCTTAGATCGCTATTGATTGTCTAAGTTTCAGAAATAGCGGGAAAATACCAATATAATAATAACTGATCGACGTGGGCGACCCATAGCCGCTAGACTTCTACCCTTCTTGTTCTTTTGTTTCCTTCCATTGCGCGGCGTAGCTGAGCGAAAGCGTTCAGTCGTGCCTGGGGGTTGGAGATGCAAAACTTCCTCCTTTTTCCTGTCAGTAGCGCACTGACCTGCAGAAAAGCCGAAACAAAAATCATTGATAATTTAAAACGAGACATACTTCGCGCCCTAGAGGCGCACGAGCCTGTGTTAAACCACAGAAATAGTTCGGCGCGATATAGACAGTGTCCCTGATGCGCTAGTAAAATTTTGTATTACTACTATTACTATCCCTTCCATTTCCCATCATGGAACAGCTTACTACTATTTAGTTCCAGCCCGCTACCCACATCAGTTGACTAGCTGCGGCACGCACAATACTGAACTGCTTAACTACTCTTGCATTCTCTTCGAGCCTAGTCCTGGAGCAGCAGCAACACCTCCACCTCATTCCCTGACAGCGGTCATGCTGCTACTGAGCCGCTCTTAGTCCTACTACCAGGGCTGCCAATGGGATTTCTGGGAAAACCCACGCTTTGGTAGCAGTGGTGCCGAAAGACAGGTACACACACGCGCAGAAAACTCGACATCCCAGCAGGTACTACACGGGCTGTAATTGTCCTTGCGTGGTGTGACTCAAGAAGAGAAAGCGACTGAGCACTGGATCTGCTGGATTCGATGCAAACGTTGGCTTTATGCGCCCATCAGTTTTATTTTTTATAGATAACGCAGCATACTATACTGCTGTAATCATTGTTGAAAAATCATGTTCATCTACTGGGCTGATTGTCCTACTTACAGTATTATTTATTTAATGCTGGGAGGTGTGGAACATGTTGAGTAACAGGTCAAGGAAAATGAGTGTTCCACTAAGACGGCTCCCGTGTTAGGCCAATTGACTAGACTCAGAGCAGGTGATGTATCTGATGCATGGAGCACAGCGAATTCCATCTGTTAGTACCAGGAAGCAAAGAATGCAACGGCAGGACTCAATAGGACCAAAATAAAACTTAGCCGTGAGCGCACGTAATATTAAATGTAGGTGTAGCAGCTCAGCTTCATAAACTCACACACTGGAGTCCGGAAGCATCCAACAAAAGAACTTGTGTAGCGGCATAAAAAAGCTAAATAAAGTAAGTCAAAGGGCGGATACTGACCGGTCCTACTTTAGTTGCAGAATGATGTAAAATGTTGTCGCTAAGTAGCTACAGAAAGTTCGAGCAATAGGCTAACTGTTACTGTGCCAGTGGTTTCACTCTCTTACAGAATTGGCTATAACGCTGCTTATATTTGCTGGTAAGGAATAAATGTGTTCTGTGAAGAGCACTGTGAACTGAATATGAAGTGTAAATAAGGCTTCAATTAAGAAAAAGTTAAATCAAGCCGCCAAGAGGGACCAAATTCGGCACTAGTGCTGTGGAAGTTTCCACCAGCATGCACTGCAATTTTCTATAGATAATTGCTAAATTAGTATATATTCTCTTAATTTATTTATACGCCAGAGATGAAATTTGCAATTAAAGACCATTTTACTGGTTACATTAGTTAAAATACTCCTAGGCTGCTCAGCCATAGATTCGTCGATTATGACGTTACTTTCTGATGCTAATTTCTCGCGAGTCCTACCGTTACGCTCTTTGCTTCCTGGTTGGTACAAACCTTGAGTTTCAAGGCAGACTGATCTGTATAGCGAGCTGAATCATTCTCTCATGAAAAGTGGGAGGAGTGTCAAATGCTCAACCGACGATGCACCTTGTCACTGTTGCCGCGAGTGGGACGTCGACACGCCGGTGGAGCGGTGCCGAGGGTCATGTGGGTCAGAGGCACATTCGCGTGGAGCATACGAAGAAAATATTGAAATTAGATTCACAATTTATTGAAGTCACCAATACTATACTTTTAGGTTACAGAGTGATGGAAGCCAGTATGTTATAACGAAGGTAATTTAATTTGTACTTTATCTAGAACAGAATAACTTGCATGATCCACAAATTACGCTCAACTACAACGGCAACTGCACAAGCAAACCTCTAAATGGGTTCACACGTGTCTTCCTCTCACGGCAATCGAAACCTGTCACGCTAGTGTCACCAAGTCTCACAATATAGAGGGCACGGTCCTTAAGTTTACGAGTGAAGCAGTTCGAGATGTCGTTTAGCTCTAGCGTGCGAGTCTGAGGCTCGATGTAATTTGTTAGAAAAACTCAACTATGTTAATTGGAGAGCGCCGTTAAGCTTAAAATATTGGTAAAATTCATGCCTATAGGTCTCATTCACTGTCTTTCATAACCATCTACATTGGAAACGTTGCTCGATTTTTTTTTCTCATATTATAGCATTTACGCTGTATCAAAATTCCGATCATTTGTACCTTATTTTTGAATGCAAAATCTTTATTTAGCATAGTGAAGACAAAAGTTTGCTTCCATGTCTCACTAAAACAGAAGCGTTCACAAGCGCCGCTTCAAGTTTCCATTGTCGCGAAAATGTCCTAAAGCTTAAGTGAGAGAAAGACTCCCGTGTTAACCCGGCCTTGAATTCCAAAGTTATTCTTCTCAGTACAGCTATATTAGAATAACGGGTAATACGAGAGACTTCGCGTAGAAAATGAACCTCTGAATGCATCACGTTGCGTGCCGACAACATTCAGGAACACAAGAAATTTGAGGGAACCGAACGGGTGGCGATAAAACTTTAACACAAGGTGTAGCACGACAAAAGAAAAACTCTTTGCTCGTATCATTTTTTTCGTACAACGCATAGAAAACTACTTATTCATAGAAAACTAAATTTTTGGAAACATTTTTCAAAATCAGTCACCTACAATTTTGATGCAACAGAGGTGCGGTTTTTTGCATTGTATTCGTAATTTACTTCTCTTTCATACGACTGAACAAGACTTTTGAATTTCGATTTAGTTTTTGAAATATATTTGTTTACAATTTTTTTTTTTTAATTTCGTTCCAACTTGAGGAAAAATCTCAAAAACTAAATCGAAATTCAAAAATGTTATGTCATATGAAAGAAACGTAAATTACGAATATAATGCAAAAAAAAAAAAAATCGCAGCTCTGTAGCTACAAGACTGTGGGAGGAGATAGGTCGAAGTCGAGAAAATGAACTTTTCGGGGCTTTGAAGAAAACGGAAAAACAGTTTTCTCTGAATAACTAGATTACTATGGCGAAAATGGGAAAAGTACAGGAGTTTAACCCAAATTATTTTCCGATTTTACATATTTAGCCGAAATTTCATTCAAATCGGTACAAAAATGAAAAAAAATAAAATTTGAACACTTTGGCGGGAAAATGTTTCAAGTGAAATTCGAGAATACGAGTGAAAATAAAATTTTTATTGATGCACCGATTTGAATGAAACTTGGTACAGATATGTAAAATTGAAAAAGAATGGGGGTTAGACTCTCGTGCTTTATCCTATGTTCGCCATAGAAAATGAGATTTAAAAAAAACGGGTTTTTTCGTTTTCTTTCTATAACTCGTTTTCTTTGGCGAAAGTGAGAAAAAGTACTCCAGTCAAACCCCCATTTTTTCCCAATTTTACATATTTCTGCCAAATTCCATGAAGATCGGGCGAATAATAAAAAATTTTTGAAGTAAGACAATTGTTTAAAAAAAAAACTCATCCCCACCGCCCCAGCCCCCTATTCTACTCACTTAATGTTAAACTGGCTACCTTAAAAAATAATTTGACTTTTTTTGGGCTGTTCGGTCCCCTTAATCTAATTGGACAGGTGAAATGAATGCAGCCAGTGTTGCTGGATTGACCGATGCTTTGAAGGACCGTGTCCTGATTTTTTATAATACCATGAACGTAAAAAAATATAGAGAACTGATGCATGCAGATAATCACACGATACTTTATTTTTAACTGGTAGGTTCGTTCATCCTGTGTTATGAGGTTAGTCGCCTCTGCAGGGGAGCATAGGTAACAGATTCCGTTGGTGCCAACTTTGCTTCCTCCGTTTTCATACTCCTACTTTTGATGCTTTCTGCAGTACATCCTTTCCTTTCCCGACTTGCAATCCTCATGCTCCTGGCGCAGGTATTCCTCCTACCTTCGCGTGTGGGTTTTACATTTTTATTGATATACTTTATGTCTCTTTCTCTCTTTTTACTCGCCTGTGTAGTGGAAAAAGAGGCTTAAAGTTAAATTTACTCTACAAAAAACATACTATAAATTAAAAGTTTGAACGAGAATAAAATATATAGGTAACTATATATATATATATATATATCGAAATTTCCGTCCACAAAGACACGGAATCAAAGAAAACGCACGCGGCACTGGCGCAACGTTTTCAACGGTATAATTTTATTTTAATATATATTCACGTTAGTTACGGCCTATAATTTAACATAAACTAGCGCACTCAGAGGGCGCATACCCAAACGAAAAATTAAAATTGGTCCTGAAAGTAGGATTTACTCTGTATCACCACCAAAATTTGGTCATTTGTGTAATTTTCTTTGAACATTCGTCCGTAACTTTTTGGGTTATGTTATGTGTGCTACTGAAGAGCTAGTAAAGGTTTCTACTACTACTACTACTATGTTCTGATGATCATTTTGACAAACATTAGTCAGACACACTGATCATCACCAAACTTTGTTCATTTGTGTCTTTCAGAATTTCTAAAAATTCCCACCAATATCATGAAGATCCATTCATAACTTTTTGACTTAGGTTACTGTCAACCATAAAAACAAACCACGCCAAACAAACGGACCAACTGATAAACACAAAACTAAACCGAGTATTTGCTCTTAAAAAACAACTTGCAAATTTCATCAACATCGGTCCATAATTTTTGAGTTATCCTACGGAGAAAAAATAGAGCAGACAAACGGTTAGACAGACTTTTTGAGTTCTCTTTGTGACAAACAGACAACACAAGAACTCTATAAAAAACATAACCTTCTTGGCAGAGATAAGTAACTGTTCTTAGAGATTATTATTATTTCAATAGTTCAAGCGCTCACATCCAATGAAAATGCGATCAAACACAGGAAGAGTCAAGGACATACTGTATGTTATGTCAATAAACACGTGGCACCCATGCTCGAGGGTATTCCGTCAAAGGATCAACGCGCGGGGCAACAGCAAGTCAGGAAATATGAGGCAGAACAGAGCATACGTGGCACGAAATTGGAAGGAAGCAAAGTGGGCAGGAAAGACCGACATCTCTACGACCTAGTTAAGCTATGGGTTCACCTACGAGCGCTACTCCCCATAACATAGGATGGGTGAACGTAACCCTATGGCCTACCGTATGTCCCCCAAATTGGTCAGTAACTTGAGCTTGGGACAGCGGTAGTGAATAATTCTCTGATGCATTACCGTCCATTGAATACTGTGTAGGCCTACATAATTGGTTACATAATCCAAAAAGGTGAGAGTAAGATTACTCGACTTTCGATGTGTTTGCGTTAGCGTAAAAAATACTCCCACGTTGCCTTGAACGTTACCCTGAAAGGATTATTGCATAATTTTTTCACGATATAACAAAAAATATATAGATATAACAATAATAGAACATTTTAATCTATTTACTGTTCAAGTAATGCATTTGGTAACACAAATTTACGATGAAACTACTCTTTTTCCCGATACAGGGAAAGAAATCCGTTGGTAAAATGCTATTGGTCTTCACAAACTCCGCGGAACACAATCTTTGCCGTTATGTTTAACTTTCAGTAGTTCATCACAAGGCTGACGACAGCACTCAAGACCGACCTGCAATTAACCCTATACCGCCGAGTGTCAACGTTTCTTTACTATTATTAATATTAGAGTCCTAGTTTAACCACCGCAGCAGCTACGTTTCAAACAACACTACTGCTGCGAGACCCTTGATTTTGGTTCGTCGGTTTGGGATTAAGGAACTAACCCAAGCGTGTCCGTCGAGAAGTTGGCTGGTGTTGGGAGATTATTGCTATCAAATCAAAACTACGGTATTTTGAAAAATAGATGATGTCGTTAGAAGGGTCAAGCTAATTACCTATGCCAAGGAGGTTATGTTTTCGTCGTGTTTGTCTGTCTGTCACCAAGAAAACTCAAAACGTTTGGAACCGATTTGGACGAAATTTACATGGATTGTTAGGTATGTTAGGAGGAACAGATGATTAACTTTTGGCGAAGATATGTTCTTCCGTTTGTTTGTTTGTTTGTCTGCCTCATTTTTCTCAAAGCCATAACTCAAAAAGATATGGATGGATTTTTATGAAATTAACATGAGTTGTTAGGTATATAACATAGAGTAAATGACCAAATTTTGGTAGTGATCCGTTTGTTCGTTCGTTCGTTTGTCACTGTTTTTAATTTTATGCTTGTTAGCACAATAACTCAAAAAATAACGAATGGATCTTTATGAGAGTTATAGGGGTTATTAGTAATGTTAAAAGACATAAATGATTAAATTTTGGTGCAGATCGGTTCGTTCATTTGTATGTTCGACTCATGTTTATCTTAACGTTTGTTAGCGGTATAACTCAAAAAGTTTGAACGGATCTAGTTCTTTTAACGTGTTCAACAATAATGATAGTTTTCCGTGTTTACTAATCTAAAACCTCAAATATGTTTCTTTTAATACCAAAGTCTCGGTTAAACTTAAAAAACGATGGCAACGGAGCGTTGGCGGGGGTATGCGCTCTCAGAGTGCTCTAGTTATAGTAAATACTATAAGCCATTCTCATCCGAAGAAATAAAACTAATTAGATGTGCAGTAGTACATACAAGAACATACAACGAAATGCAAGTTGAAATGGAAATGAACTAGCATACAAATCACCCAGTACACTTCTAATACACAGACGCCTTGTCAGTAACTTAATACTGTCACCTATATATACGAGCCTTAGCCTCTATTAAGGATTATACGAAACATGTTAGCGCGCTGCCAAACGGGGTGGGGGTACGGTGGAGCGCTGACGTCACAAGGTCCTTCGATCGATCGTATAGGTAAGTTGAGGAGCAGTGAACGGTAAAAAACTGTTCAGAAAGCCATTACAAGCTGCACAGTCAACAGTCTGGATCAGATCATGATCAACAGGAAGTGCCAACCCCCATTTATCAGTTGTATCTGGCCAGAAACTTTTGCATTAGTAGTAGTATAAGAAGAATTAAGCCTCCCTTAATAAGAGAGGAGAAGGAAGGGACATACGGTATAGTATGTCGACAAGAAAACGGGGAACCCATGCACGAAGATGTTCCCACACAGGATCAACGCGCATGGGAACAGCAATTTGGGAAAGATTATACTATTATATTGTGGGTCCTCCCGCCGTACCAGATACTAAGACAATACAGCCGCGATCGAACCTTGTATGATACAGCCTAGAAGCCTAGTCGAACTCAAATGAGCTCCACTAGAACAATCTTGGCCAGGTGCACCATGCCTGGCAGGAAATAAGGCGCGAGCATCTACAACTCCACACGGCTCGGTCGAATGAAATCGCTTAGTCGTGCGGCGCAGAGAAACGAAAAATAAGAAAGCGAACACTCGTGCGGGGGGTCCTTTCCTTGGCCCCCCACACGGGAACAGATAGGAGTCCCATGGGATTGGTCGCTTACCACCATTCGGCGGCCCCTCTCGCGGAACAGAAGGGAAATATAGAGAACCTACCCAACTCTACAAAACTACCGTAACCTTCTCAGCAGGAACTGCGGCCAGATGCTACATCCCCTGCGGAGAAGGCACACGGGACCCTTGGGTGCGTGATGCCCAAACATATTGTGGCAGGGAAAGGGCCCGCCACAATATGCCCCAGCGGACAAAGGGAACAGTAAGTCGGGAAAGAAAAGGAAAGGTACAGTCAACTTGAGCGCATCCTCAAGCCAAGTGGGAACAAAAGACGGATGTCCCGAAGGCCAAGCTAACGGCTAAGGTAACTTACAGGGCTCCCCTGAGGGCGCTGCTCCCCATAACATAGGATGAGCAAATCAAACCCTACAGCCCACCCTATGCCCCCTGAGGGGGCATAGGTGTCTTGACAGTCAATGATCGTCGCTCACCGTTGACATCTCGCTACGAATTTCTGTACCATGTTAATAAACACATATCTTGAATGGCCACAAACAGTTTACATTTTGTTTGAGGTCGCTATTTTGACTGGAAAAGATTTTATCAATTTGCTGTCAGGCCTACGCTGGATTTTGNCTTAAGTTTATTAAATTTTCTTTCCACTGGTAAAATTGGTCTAAAATAGTTTATTTTAGATGACAAAGAATTGTTAAAATATTCAAAGGCTTGCTGCAAATTCTATGACAAAGATCTTGCGTAATACTTTCAACAATCACGAAAGTTTATAATGACTGGCACTGGGGCATAGTAGGAGAGCGAAAACCGACATCCAGCAAGATCAAGTGCAGATTAAAGACTGCCTCCCGGCACTGGCAAAGGCTGTGACGTAACAGCCACCGGCTGAACTAGGTCGCACCCGCGTTGTACCTGAGAGGTCTCCACAGTAAAACTTAAAATTTGGTTTCTCTCGCTCACAAGGTAATTTTGGTGTCCCGACAGTCAATGATCGTCGTTCACCGTTGACATCTCGCTACGAATTTCTGTACCATGTTAATAAACACATATCTTGAATGGCCACAAACAGTTTACATTTTGTTTGAGGTCGCTATTTTGACTGGAAAAGATTTTATCAATTTGCTGTCAGGCCTACGCTGGATTTTGAGTACGCAGTCAAATAAAATGTAGTCTATGGCCTCTCATGAATCTAGTAATGATCAATGTAAAATCACTATAAATATTTTCTACCTACTCTTCAACGTCTCAATGAATCCTTTAGTGCCTAAATTCAACATCAGTTTTTGTTGGAACAGCTCTATGTAAGAAATGAGCACACGCACAAAAGAGCTAAGCGGCTATTTTGTAAAAGTGGCACTATGTCAAACGTGGAAAAATCCTTCACCAAGTCAGTGTTCAGGGCTACTAAAAGCCTAATCTGAAATCTCCTACGGCTAAAAATAACCTTTTCCGACTCAGGCCGGGCCGCTCCGTAACTAGGGTTTTTTGTTGTAGGTTATTCCTATGGCACCCAGATCCCTTGTAGTTAGGTAGATAACAGTCAGAACAAGGTAGGGTTAATACTTAAAGCCGTGTTCCATGATCTTACCCGAACAATGCAAGCTACTTAGCACCAACACCGTCAATATTACAATACACTAAATGCAATCGTTTCACTAGAACAATAAATGCACATCTTACTGTACGGACTACGGCAGGCAGGAAGAGAGGCAAGTACAAATGTCACATCACACTTAGGTTTTGTGTTTTATATTATGAGCAAGAAGGGCCGTGAAGACAGGACAAACAACCACTTTATCATACGGCTGCAGTCTAACACTACAGGAAATTATTTCTCTTAGCACTACTGGAAGGTTTTCTAAAGCATTAGAACAGAGAGTGAGATAAAAAAAACAAGAGAAATAATAATGATAATTTGTGATGTAACAAGAAAAACGAACATTACTTATTGAGGACTAGTAAATAATCTTTCATTCATTGGGCGTGGGTACAGTGCACACTTTCGAAAATGATTGTAACTAGCTACAGGTTACCTGGAGGGCATCTTGGATTAAACAAGAAACACTGAGGGCATTTCTAACTCCGCGGAGGCCCTCTCCATTCTGAGAAGTTGTGACGTCACCTGGGGACCAGATTGCGCTCTCTGAGTTACGAGCTTCATTCAGATTCTTTGCTTCCCATTTGACTGAGCATTCTTCAGGTAATGTCGGTAACGTGAACAGTTCAAGTCTACGAAGATTTGTTGAAAAATTAAACAGAGCGCTTTATTATTTGGTAGCACTGTCAACAACTCTACTGTCGTCTAATCCATGCACCGCTTTCGCTGATAGCTTTAGGGAGCTTTTTTACTCTGTGGAGTTTTCGCCTACGTCGTCACAGCAACGGCGATCAAACAGGAGTGAAGAAGAGAAACATAGGCAGTATGTCGATAGAAACGTGAGACTTAAGCACAAGGGTGTTCCCACACTGTTATCAACCGCATGAGAACAAGACAAGTTGGGAAAGAGATAACAAAATAAAGCACCAACATGAGTACGAAAACAGAAGGAAGCAAAGCGGGCACAAAAGAACAACGTCCCGAAGGCCACAGGCTAAGTTAGCTTACAGTGACCCCGTCGGGCGTTATATACTCCGTAGCTACAAGCTCAGTTGACTCTGATTTGGCAGCTTCGAATTAATGATGTCCACACCAATTAATTCATACATTGTCACTGCACGCTATTGATGTGCAGAGGGACCGGAACAGGAGGGAACTTGCCCCCCCCCCCCCCCCCCCCCCCCCCCCNCCCCCCCCCCCCCTGCATCGTCAGTGAGGGCCAGTACCGTACGTACCCTCATCCCACTATCCAAATTATAAAAATCTGAATCGTTTGTTACATATTCAAGAGAAATGAAATCATATACATGTACTTAATCATAAACGCATTGCACAGCCTTGTTAACGCTCCAGAAAAGGTAGCAAGGAATTTCCACTCGCATAAGCGCCCCTTATACCCCTCTGACATAATCTTGCCCCTGTTCGTTACGGCGCCCCTGTTAGTGTGATGGTTCGATACATCAAAGTTTAGAAGAAAGCTAGATAGCAGTAGCCAGCAGGCAGGTAGCTTAGAAACGACTTACGTTGAATATTATCGCAAGACCGTGCTGCGAGAAGCTGCTGTTGCTACAACAATTGGCCGAAATAGCATCAGATGATAACAGTTTAATGCTTTGTGGCCTCTTAGCTAAAACCTCATACTTTATAGTAAACTTTTGACCACGCAAGCTCGGCACATAAACTTGCCATTTGATCGATTTTCGCGTATATTGCTGATGTTAGGATATCGAAGGAGGCTTATAGAGTATAGACCGTTTCTCATAGTCCTGCGCACGAGGCTCACAAACACTCGATGGCTAGCAATGCATTGATATTACTTCCACTAACACCAGGCAATAATAATAGAACGAGCCTCTGGCGGCCGCGCCAGTGGTCCCCAGATGACGTGTTGCAACGACGCTACGGCTCTGGCTCATCAGTGACCGACTGCAGCCGTGCAGTGCTCTGACGCCTAGCGCACATAATCTGCAGTTTTTGTCGAGTTTGTCTGTCTGTCGCCGTTAGCTATTTGTCTGTCATCAACATAACTCATAAAGTTATTGACAGATCTTTACGAAATTTACAGAAATAGTCAGGAATATTAAGTGTAACATATCCTTTCAATCGTTTGTGTGTGTCTGCCTCTTTAATCTCGGTGCAATAAATCAAAAAGCTACAAACGGATTTATTTTTATAAAATTAACACGAGTTGCTAACTTGCTAGGTATATCACGAACAGTAAATGGCTAAAGTTTTATGATGATCTGTTTGTTCGTTTGTTTGTCTCTGTATTTGAGTTTGTTTCAAAATAACTCAACAGTTATGAACGATTCTTCATGAAATTTACAGGAATGGTTAGAAATGTTAAGACATAAATGCTCAAATTTTGGTGATGATTGGTTAGTCTGCTTGTGTCTTTGACTAATGTTTGTCAGTAACATAACTCGAACAATCAGATATTCAAGAAAGTTACAGAAGCTTTTATTAGTGCCAAAAGGCATAAATAACAAGATTTTGGGGCTGATGAGAAGGAAGTCACAGTCTCTGAACCAATGTGCATTTTTTCTTAACGTTGCCTTGCTTGGCGGAGGTATGCGCTCTCTGAGTGCTCTAGTCTATTGTTTTCCGGCGCTGATTCTGGATTTTTTAATTAATTCAAAAATTTGTTTTCAGAAATAGTTAAGGCCAAGTTGGTGCATCTTTTTATCCCATAGGTGAGTCACAATTCGAGCTAAAACAATTCAAAAACGATGCGCAGAAGTGTCGCAAAACGGTCGAGAGATGAGGTAACCCGAAGAGTGTTTCAACAATAATAACACTTGTCATTAGGACTCTGTTACATGCTAAATACAAAATGGAGAAAACGTCATTTGCTTTAAACAAACAAGCTTCTGGCATTCCATTAAACGAAAATTTCATGAAAATACGAGCAAAAAATATATGAAGATAATTTTTTTACATCTCAAATTAGAAAAAAGAACTACGCTCAAAGTTACTACCACTCCAAAGACCGTGCAGTGCGCCCCAGAAATGATGTAGCAGCAGAGCTACCCACAATTCTATGGTGGCCACAAGCTGATAGTTGCTGAAGGACAAGGTAGCTCAAAACAGATAGCCACTAAGAATATACTCAGCGGGGAGAAGAGGTATGTATATAAATTGCACTGCATTTGTTAAGGCAAAATGTTGTTTCATTAAAACAAACATAAAACCGCACAAACAACGAATTACCGACTCAATCTGCCGGTGTTGCATTTGGTATAAATATGATGTAAGTTACCAACGGATTATTACGCTACGGATTTCAATAATATCAACATTTCTAGCGAAAATTGAAAAACATAAAGAAGTCGATGACATGTTAATGAATGTATAAACACAGATATCTGGATAAGTATAAATTACAGAACTGAAAGTTTGGCGTGGTAGTTACCACCGGAGCAAAGAAGTTAAAAAATGAAAACAAAGAATATTCTTGATAACGAAAAATCCTGTAGTAGGAACAGAGTAACGACGACGTTCCCACGGTCGAAATTTGTGCGGCTATAGGCAAGAAAATTTTCAAAACATTTAAATCAAATATAACTACACTACTTTATGAAAATTCTGTATGCACTTCACTTCTTCAACAATACTGTACTTAAAATAGAAACGAAATAACGAGAGTTATTAAACTACGAAAGGTGCGCACAAAACATCACGTCATTCAGAGCACCACAGCAGACGAAGGAGAGGAGGAGGTGGAGGTGCCACCAGTTCGGTGACACGTCATCACTGCAGGGGCTAGGCAAAGCGGTAGCGCTCCAAACTTTTCTGAAGGATGGCGTCCTTGACGGCGTCAAACACGAACTTAATGTTATTGGTATCTGCAAGAGTCAACAACAATATTAATATTACCTCTATATTGCACACCTTAAGGTCGCTAGCACAACATTACTTAGTTTCAGTTTCTCTAACAGTAAAGATATTCTACCAGAGGAAACAAGATTTTGAGTAGGTACGTTGATAGGAACGCGGAGCCCATCCCATGCACGAGGGTATTCAAACACGGACACAATGAGCAAGGGAACAGCAAGGTTTGAAAGATGGGGAAGTAGCTACCTACTAAGTAACAACTAGCCTAGAGCTCTATGAGAGCTCAGGGGTACCTCCGCCAAGCATGACAACGCTAACAAAAAATTCAAATTAGCTCTCACACCATGATTTTTTTGTACTAACATCAAATCTAGTCATTCGTGCCTTTTGATAGTATTAACAGTTTCTGCAATCTTCTTGAAGATCTGTTCATAACTTTTGAGTTATTCTGCTAACAAACATAAGTCAAATACACAAACGGACCAACCGATCTGCACAAAAATTTAATCACCCATGTCGTTTAACATTACTAACAACTCCCGTAAATTTCATGGAAATCCATAACTTTTTGAGTTATTGTGCGACTAAGCACAAAATAAAACACCGCAACAAACGAAAAAACAGGTCATCACAAAAAATTTGGCTATTTACTCTTCGTAACAAACCTAACAACTCTTGTAAATTTCATGAAAATCCGTCCATATCTTCTAAATTATGGCACTGAGAACAAATAGGTAGAAAAACAAACAAACGGATGGACGGATTTTCACCAAACTTATTCATCTGTTGCTGTTAGCATCCTAAACAATCACTGAAACATAGACCGCAACAGAACTTGACTCTTATGTGTGACGCTGGCGGCCGCCAAAAGTCGGCAACGGAAAAATAGGATTTTCTAAAGAGCTATTCTTTTCTCCCTATCTAATACTGAAGAAAAAAAAATTCAAGGTACCCAACATTTTTCTTGCGAAGAAGGTATTTTGGATACGGCGGGGACGCACTTGAGCGCTTGCTTGTATGACCGTGTCTGGACATGTTCATAATAGCTTTTGAGAAAATCCCCATTTTCCCATTTTGGTCGCCTGCGTCAGAGGCCACTTGGACCTAAGAGTCAAGTACTGTTGCGGTCTATGCCTGAAAAATTCGTAAGATCCGTTCATAAATTTCTGAGTTATTTTGGTGACAAACAGCCAGACAAACACGACAAAACATAACTTCCTTGTCGGAGGTAATTAAGCATATACCTAGTAGAACAAGGTTACTGGTGCTTCTGTGGCTAGGCATGTATCGCGCCAGATATCTCACAAATAATCTTATCTCGGCCCTTCTGCCGGAAGGTCTCAGAGTGAAAGAGAAATTAAGCAAGGTATAAAAGTCTGAAGTTTGGCCAGCGTACTACTCCTGGCAAGGAAACGAGGTGCGGAGCAAAGCACAAAAAAATACAAACTACCCTCATCAGCAGGAACGGAGGCCAGATGCAATATCTTGTGCAGAAAGTCACCAGGTCTGGGGACGTGAGGCATGCAGCTATTCTAAAGTTCCCCCAGACAGGAGAGGGAGAACACACCACAGCATTATCAGTAAGACAAGGAGGGAAAGTGGGCACGAATGACTAATTTCCCGAAAGCCTAGCTAAGGCTAAAGTAAACTATGGGGTCCCGGGGGGGTTAATCCCATGCCACGAAGTGAGCGAACGAAACTAACCGAACATGGGCTACAGCCCATCCTATGCTTCCCGAGGAGCAAGCAACACAATACAACTACAGCACTCAGAGAGCGCATACCTCCACCAATCAAAGCAATATTACGGAAAAATTCAAATTGGCCCCAAAACTAGGATTCACTTGTTTTTACCATGACCAAAATTGAGTTACTCTTGCCTTTGATAGTATTAACAGCTCCTGTGTTTTCTTGAAGATCAGCAGATCTTTATGTATTTCATGTGAGCATTTGGAATAAACTCCCGTCCGACGTTGTCGGTGCGGAGACAGTCAACGCGGTGAAAAATCGTTTTGACATTTATTGGGAGGGACAGCCTACGCAGTAGCTAAGAACTCCTCTTCTAGGATTTGCTAACTCTTAACGGCCAAAGCTTCCGACACCACCCTAATCTATCTTGCTCTCTCTTCCGCTCCAACTACACTGATAGATGTCTCTAAGCTAGGCATATCAGCGGCTGTGCATGATCGTCTCTTTGACTGAAATTTTTCTCTCCCCCTTTCTTCTTTTTTTCCTCGGTCATCTATACCCTACTAACATAATGGCGATAGCTCATAGAGGGCGGGGGCGTAAGTCCCGGTGTCTCTTTGGGAATGGGCCCGTTCGTTCGTTTTCTGCCGCCTATCTAATCTAAACGGGGAACCGATGCACAAAGGTGTTCCCACACAGGATCAACACGCAAAGGAACAACAAGTCGGGAAAGAAGAAGAACAGAAAAAAGTAATGTAAGAGTATGAAATCGAAAGGAAGCAAAGTGGGCACGAAAAACAAACATCCCGAAGGCCAACTAATGGCTAAGGGATCCCTCTAAGGCGAGCTCCCCATAATATAGGATGGGCGAACTCAACTAACCCTATGGCCTATGGTCCATCCTATGCCCTCTCAGGGGGAGAGGAACATACTGATGAGATATTTGACCAAGCTATTTACATGGGATATTCACAAAATGAAGATTCACATTATTATTATTACATTGAATATTTCAAGCCTCCGTTTCCACAACGGCGAACTAACTGAGGAAAAATCAAGGGACATGTAGTATGTCGATAGAAATGGGGAACCCCTGCACGAAGGTGTTCCCACAGAGGATCAACGTGCATGGGAACAGCAAGTCAGGAAAGAAGTGAAGATTCACACGGTACAGGCATCCTATCGGACTAGCAAGGCTGTTTTTGGTAATGCTGGCTCCCAAAAATGGGAAAACCCCACCGAAACCGTAAGTTTCCGTGGTAAAGTGAAGAAACCCCTATAACGACGTTCATTAAATATGGATCACAAAGCCAAAATGCTAGAATGGGCACACAGATTTCTGAAGACGGCCTTCATGAATGCTATATTCACGGATGAGTTTCGTGCAATCCTGGATGCGCCAGCTGGTTGGATACGTAAGTACCGTAATGGGTGTCAGCCCAGATTTCAGATTCGTCATCAGCAAGGTGATGGAGGCATAGGCCCAAGGGATTCGGGCTGGAACCATGAACAAGATCATGGGACCATACAAGGTAAAGCAAGAGCTAAAGCTTAATTCAGAAGCCTTGTGAACTTCCTGACACCTGACTCGTGCCTTGGTTGCACGAAAAATAGCTGCTTTCTGCATACAGATCTAGCTATACCTTCAACTTTTTCAGGGATGCTGGTTTTAACAGTGAGAGAGCGATTGTACGTCCTTCAAATGGCCCAGGTTTAAATCCATTATTATTTTTAGAATTACACTAAGGCTCTGTAGACGATGGTGTTCCTACACAGGAGCAACGTCGGATGGGAACAGCAAGTCGTTGGGAAAGAAGAGGAAGAACAGATGAAAGGACAATCAGTAAGAGTGCGAAGTCGGAATGAAGCAAAGTGGGCACGAACGACAGGCATCACGAAGGTTAGCTAATGGCTAAGGTAACCTACAGAGTCCACCTTGCGGCGCTGCTGCCCATAACACAGAGGAGCAAACCTAAACTAACTTAGCCCAATGGCCATATCATGCCCCCTGAGGGGATGAAAGGCAGTTTAGAGGTCTGGAAGACCTGTAGAGAGCTATCGAGGACATTACCACATCGCTAGGTTAGGTTAGTAAGAAGGTTTTCTAGCGCAGCGATTCGATGCCGCATCGCGCCGAAGGTAAATTTTTTTTTTGTCTATGAATTTCTGCCAGAAGGTCGTGAGAGACGGCGAACTCACATAAGTGAGTTCTGTGTCAAAAATTTACAAAGCACGCACATCTCCAACCCTATACGGCTCGGCTGAACGAATACACTCAGCCGCGAGGCACCGGGCCAGAGACGAAAAACGAAAATAGAAGAAGAAAGAAGCGTCCATGCGGACGGTCCCTTCCGTGGCAGGAGCCCTGCGGAAAAGGTCGGTCACCTCGATCGGCGATCCACCTAGGGGAGCAGAAGGGGAATATAGAGAGCCTACCTAATTCTACAAAACTAACCTCGTGAGCAAGAACTGCGGCAAGCTGCAACATTCCCTGCGGAGAAGGCACTTGGGACCCTTGAGTTCGTGAGGCGCAAATATATTGGGAAAGGGCCCGCCAGAATATACCATTGAGGGCTCCACATCGCTAACGTCATCTGATGCAATAATCCGTACTGCTACAGTCGACCGAAGCCTTATAAAGATCTTCGGAAACAAATGTTTCAGCACGAGATGAAGCTTTATTCTTGTGATAAAAATATTTTCAAAATGCAACTGTGTGTTTCGCATGAAGCCCATGGCTTTTTCGTGCGTCTAGAAGGGTAATGTAACGCTTTCTTTTATAAGTCTTTCAATTATGATGTTCAACATTTGCATAATCCGGGCGAATGGTGCTCTCATATTCTATTTTGAGAAATTAACAGTAAAGATTTTTATTTTTTCTGATATTTGAACATTTTCGCCTGTCATATTCAAGTCCCAATTTCAGGAAACTACTTAGAAGTTTGCAAAATTCCCAGTAGCTATGTGGAAAGTTCTAACAAAAGACAGAGCAACACGGAAACGCTTAGGACGCTATAGCGTGCTGTACACACGCGACAAAATTTACGCAGGGATCTAACTTCTTAGTTATCCAATTACGTTGCGCCATGAGTGGCAAGCTAGGCCTAACTTGAATACAGTCCAAACAAGACGTCACTGCGAATTTGAACTCGTTTAGTATTAACAGAGCTTGCTATTAGAATTATTACCATTGCCAGCAGTTATCCTGTAAATATTGCATGGGCGACACACACTTCAGACAACATTGTGGAAGGAGTATCGCCGTGCAAGCACAAACTGGCGGCAACGCAATTGGATGGGCGGTCCGACTGCCGCGCAACTTTCGTTGTCTCCTTAGAGCGAGCTGGCTAAAAATACATAAGCAATAGTGACCTGTGGCGCACGTGAAGTGTGAGTAGATTATCTTCTTTTTGTTAGGGTTGAGATCCACGAACATGTTCAAGATGAACTCACGGGCAGCGATGGCGTCCCTT
>LQNS02278080.1:1811940-1823289 GCA_001587735.2 Parhyale hawaiensis | reverse complement strand
TGTGGCGCACGTGAAGTGTGAGTAGATTATCTTCTTTTTGTTAGGGTTGAGATCCACGAACATGTTCAAGATGAACTCACGGGCAGCGATGGCGTCCCTTGCAGGGCCTGTGAAGACACGGTGGGGATGATAGGAGTAAAAAGACTGGCAACGAAAGTAGAGCTTCATAGAGAAAGAAGTGTAAGCAGTTAAATTACAAATCAGCAGCTCTGGATACCGTATATCAAAGCTTCTATAGCCAAAATAAAAACACATAGCACGAGAGCGTCGCGTGCCAGCTTGAATTTAAATCAAGAAATTTTGTGTGAATGCAACGGTACGAACATGTTTCAGTATAATGTAAATCAGACGATCTATTGAAATTGCATCGGCATATTTTTCATTCCACGAAGATTTGAATAAACTTATTAGAATAATGCTTAGAGAAAGATAGAAAACAGCAACTGTACACGTTACTGAAGCAGCTTTTATCAAAGCGCATGTGAAGACCATTTTAATTTCACTTCTGAACGAAACAAAAGTGTACACAACATGATCTACCACGCTATTTCAGGGGTGGTCGCGGGTCGTTCAACTTTCCGTGTCGGCGCCATAGTTTTTAACGGCCTGTGGTCGGCGGCAGCCATACTTACTCTCGGGCCAGTTGGCCTATATCTGCAGCACGAACCATTACGTGTGGTTTTCCCAGTGGAGAGGAAGGTCAAAACTGACTTTACATTAAACACAGCCTCAGTAACGGTTGCCTACAGCGCTGGAGATCTTCTGTACAGGACCTTTCAAACAGCGTTACTACCAAAAACATCGAAGTATTGGTTCGGCGGCATACGGCTAACTAGCACCAAGTTATAGCCAAAGCAGGAGCGTTCCTACGCACGCAAATATAAACAGGACACTTCAGCATAGCCCCATGATACTTGCTTACAGTTAACTGTAAAGTTCCAGCAGAAAGCGAGTGTATTTGCAACATCTAACAACGTTGTAGAAATGCTAGAAAAGCTAGGATCTAGCTTTTTTAATTTCATGAGATCGCTACAGATTATTATGGCGTTTGCTAAACACGGGGGAAGGAGGGTTAACCCGTACACACGCAGTGTCCTCTTGAGATTACACCCAGCAGACCCCCGCGCACCCTCAGTGTCTGCTAGAAATTTGCTTCTGAAATAAGGTATCTTTAGCAAGCTAACGTTAAGGGTACTATTGCCAGCACAAAAATGAAACTTTCAAGGTTGATAGGCACACATTTACCCTTTCCAAAACCGCGTTCACTTTTGTGTTCGAGTTTTTAGTTTTCGTGATATAAGGCGTACAAGTCCGTAAATGGGCTGCGGCTGCTGGGTGTCCTTCCAAGAGGACAGCTGCGGGTTCGCGGTTTTCCCAAAAGATGACACTGCGGGTGCGCGGGTTAAAGGTTCCGGCAGGATGTCTTCGTCTGCTAGATCCAATTGCAGTCGAATTTGAGTTGCTCTATTAAGAAAGCTTCGTGATGTCATATTATGGTCATGGTAAGTTTGTCTATTTACCACTGTGTCATGTTCCGGGTGGGTTGCGTTTACGAGCAATCGTGCATAGTAATTTAATCATTTGAGTTGTCTGTAATAGCGAAGGAGAGGAAGTCCCACTTCGGTATGTAGGCTAATAAACGGGGTGGTTCCATAAAGGTCAGTGGCCAATCTTATTGCAAGGTTCTGCACTGCTTGGAGTCGAGCTAGTACTGTACGAAGAGCTGATAAGTATGCTTCCACACCATAATCTAATTTTGGCTTTATCAGTAGCTATAATGTATAATCTTAATAACGAGGTGCTGTCAGCACCACATTCTCGGTGGAATAAGTATTTGAAAACATTGAGAGACTTAATGCAACTAACTCCTCTTTAAAGCGATGACATGTGGTCGCCAGGATAAAGACTTACCAATGGTCAATCTCAAATATTTATATGTATCAACTGGTCCGATTTGTCTACCGAAGAGGCGCAAGTCAGGACATAATTTCGGACAGTTTTGTTTCCTGCATATATGCATGCAGACAGTTTTGTTTCTATCAAGGTTAAAAGTGAATCCTGTTAGAGAACTCTACTCGGCGAGGACCGAGAGTGCCGAATTTAGTTGTCTTTCTATGGTATTGGCTGATCCTCCCGAGTAAGAGATGGCAAAATCGTCTACATAGAGAGATGTCCATATAAATTGCGGGAGATTGTCAGCAATTTGATCGATGGCAATAAGAAAGCATGTGCACGACAAGATACTACGCTGCGGAATGCCTTCCATTAAATCTACAGAATTTGACAGGGTATTACCTATCCTTACTCGAATTGAACGATGTTGCAAGAAGTTAGGGATGAACAAAGCTAGATGGCCACGCAATCCGTAGCTATGAAGGGAGCGGAGGATTCCGTACGGAAATGGCATGGCTGTGTCGTATGCTTTCTTTAAATCGAAAAATATAGCTAATCACTGTATGGTGTTTGTGCGATATTGCGTCCCATATTGTTTTTTCTAATTGTATAAGGTTATCCGTAGTACAGTACTACAATTTTTCCTAAATCCAGATGGGATGGGGCAGATACAGTTTTGTTCCAAGAACCGCATTAAGCGTATGCTGAGGATTTTCTCCAAGAGTTTACACAGGCAACTCGTAAGAGATATGGGCCTGTAGCTAACAGCATCTAGGATCTTTTCCCGGCTATAATATTAGAATAATGATAATCTCCAAGCGTTTCGGAAGCAGTTTTCCAGAAAGATTTTATTATGCAAAAACAAAATACAGTATAATCAATTAATGTTTTATGGGCGGCTTTGATCATTGATTCAGTTATTTGATCATAGCCAGGGGAAGTTGCCTTAGAAATTTTTAGGGCAGCCTCCAGTTCTCTCCGAGTGATGGGTTCATTATAATTCAGGTTCAAGTTGGTGTTCAAGTTGAGGAGTCTAGCCTCCCGGCGCGTCCTATGGCGTAAGAAGTTTGGGGGAGCAACATGAAATTGGGTAACCAAAGCATAGTGTTCCGCAAGGGTATCAGCAACCATTTGCGGGTCCGTAACCGTCTGGTTATTTATGCTGAGGGCAGGAGTAGAGTTCGGTGTAAATTTTCCCGATATCTTTGTTTTTTTTCTTCCAGAGTTGGGAAGGGGAGAGTTTTTTGTTGATAGAAAATACATACGTCCTCCAGGATGATTTCTTACTTTTAGTAAAAATATATTTGCAGTTGGCACGTGCTCTGTTATATATGAACTTTTATTTAGTAGATAGTAGTTTCTGCGAAGTCGACGTTCCGCTCTACGTCGCTCTCTCAAAGTGATCTGGCACTCTGCAGTCTACCAAGGCACGGAAGGTTTACCATAATTCCTTGAGGTTATGGGAATAGAAGCTCTGGCAGTATTCATAAAGACTTCCTCTGTGCTTGAGAGCATATCATCTATCGTGCTAATTGGAGTAAGAGTAAGATTAGCATTTGTTGTAAAGAGTGAAAGTTTGTCCAGTTTGCCTTTTCAGTGATGTAGCTAACTAGGCAGACTTCGTCCAGGCTGCGTCTCTATGCATGTTAGACGGATAGGGACGTAGTCACTGCCGTATATATCATCCAGCACCTAGAATTTAAAATCCAGGAAGCAATCGGATGAACAGAGGGACAGATTTATAGTTGACAGGGTGCCTGTCTGGAGGTGGAAATGTGTAGGGGTTTGATCGTTTAATAGTGAGATATTATTTGCAATTATGTTTGTAATGATTCTGCCACGTTCGTTTGTACCACCAGCTCCATAGGGAGTCATGGGCGTTCATATCACCTAATAGTAAGAAGGGGGTTGGTAGTTGGCTGATTACATCGATTGTGTCGTCTTCAGATTGCGTAAGTGTATCTTAATAGCTACAGCTTGAAGGTTGGTATTTATATCCAGATAGATTATCATATTGGCATTTCTTATGCACTAAGATTGCTGAGCCACGTTCATGGCCATCAGCACGCACACGTTGAGATTGAATAACACAGTACTGAGATAGGGGTGGTAATTGGTATACCATGTAGCAGGGTTCCCTGCAGGCACAAAGCTACCGGAGATTCAGTCTTAAGTAGTATCTCTAGGTCATTCAACTTTGATTGGTAAGATAGTAAATTCCATTGTATTATTTTTGAAATTTTGCTCATTTGTCTTAGCAGTTATTTTCGAGGTGATTGAATTACAGGTATATTATCACATTTCTGGCCTAGGGGTTTATCAGGCGGGGGGGTGCAGTTCGTTTTCTAGGGGTAGGAGGTTGATTTTTTGAAGATTGTTCCCTGCCTCTTTTGTTACAGAAAGCAACGTCCATCTCTGTATCCAAGTCTCCCTCCCTCTGTTCTCTCGTCGATCGAGGGGACCTTCCATTCCTCGTACTACTGCGTGTACGGGATGAGGAACGCCGTGGAGAGTTCTGCCTCCTATATGACAAATGATCAGTGGATTGTTTCGCTATTTCTGCAGATGGAGGTGGGAGGGGGTGAGGCGGTATTTTGTTTGGCAGAGATTCTGGGATATCTTTGATATTAAATTTCGCAATTGTTTGTGTTTTCGTGGGTGCAAAGTTTTTACGAGGCTGCTTTTCGGGAGATGTTTTTGTCTTTTGTGTAGGTACTGTGGTATGCTCTGTGATAATTGTAGATTAGATTAGATAGCGGCAGTAGACGAACCAACAGGCCCATTCTCAAAGAGACACCAAAACTTACGCCCGGCCCCCTATGAGCTATTACCATTATGTTCGTAGGATATAAAAGTCGGGGGAAAAGATAAGAAAAAAAGAGGAAGGAGAAGAGTCTCAGCAAAAGAGACGATCATGAATGCAAGCAGTTATGATCAATAGCCGCTGATATGTGGAGTTGAAGATGCTAGACAGTGTAGTTGGAGCGGAAGAGAGAAGACGGATTAAGGAAGCCTCGGAGGCTTTAGCCGTTAAGAGTGTGCGACTCCTGGAAAAGGAATCTTTAGCTGTGGGGAAGTCTCTCCCAATGTATGTCAAGACGATTCTTGAACGCGTTGACTGATTCCGCACTAACAACGTCTGAAGGGAGTCTATTCCAAATGCTGACAATGAAATACGGAAAGAACTGCTGATTTAAGGTCGTTCTTCGAGCTTTGTGCTTGAGTTTTTGATCGCTGTTTCGCAAGCGATCATTGAGGTCTCTTTCAAAGAGTCCCGTTGTAGGTACGTCGTTGAAGCCATTCAAGTACTTGAATGTTTCTATTAGTTGGCCCCTGAGTCGCCTTTGCTCGAGCGAGGTCAGACCCAGTTAATTTAGGCGACATTCATACGGCTTGTTTCGCAACTGAGGTATCGATTTCGTCGCTCTGCGTTGGACTCTTTCAATGTTATCGATGTCTTTGCACAGATGTGGCGACCAGAATTGAACAGCAAATTCTAAGTGAGGCCGCACTAATGTCTTGTACATGGGAACGATGATGTTCTTGGATTTATGTTCAAAATTTCTGGTGATGAATCTGAGTACTCTGATTGCCATTTTCACACTCTCGTCAACTTGCTGACAGTGTTGTAGTTTGCTAGCTATAGTGATTCCCAAGTCACGTTGTTGGGTGATAGCAGCTAAATCTGTCCCGTTCATTTTCAATGGAGTTGAAGGGTTCACGAGGCCTACGGGCATTACTGAGCCTTTGTCGACATTAATGCCCATCTGCCACGTTATGCTCCATTCCATGAGTTGGTCAAGGTCTTGTTGGAGCTCGGCTCTTTTCGTGGCAGGAAGACATAGTTTTGTATCATCCACAAATTTACTGATTTTACTACGGATGTTAAGATCCAGATCATTGATGTAAATTGAGAACAGAAGTGGGCCAAGCACGCTACCTTGTGGAACCCCTGATGATACCTGCGTCCAGTCGTTCGTTTCTCCTTCGAGCTTCACTCGCTGCTGCCGACCCATAAGCCATGCCCCGATCCATCGTAAGTAGTCTCCCTGGATACCATGGGCTTCCAATTTTTTCATTAGCCGTTGATGGGGAACTTTATCAAAAAGCCTTTTGGAAGTCTAGATACACAAGGTCTACGCAAGGATTCTCTCCATCTTGCTTTGGTTGTGTGGGGTTATCACTCTTCTTGTTACTATGTATATAGCAGTTGTGCGAACTTCAGCCTTGGGTTTCTCAGTATTGAGGGGTGTAGGTAGAGTCTGGTGAGGAGGTTGACGGTTTGTGACAAGTGTCTCAGCACTTTTAGTCTGTGTCGTGCTCTGCTGGTCTTCGATTCGTGTCGTCTGGGGTTGGCCACGGGGTACGTCTGATGTGGGACATCAAGTAACAAAGCTGTAAGATTTGCAAGCTTCAATGTACCTGGCCTGTACAATGTCACGTGCAATGTTATAGCTACGATGTGTGGTGGTTTGTCATTGTAGCGAAAATTTCCTCGCAAAACAGATAGCTAGGACACTGAGGATTATTTGCTGAATGGTTTTGATAGCAGTTAACGCACATCGGCTCACTGAAACAGGAGGTGGACCTGTGCTCTGCTCTGCCACAGTGCACACAAACCTCCACCTCTGATCGACAGCGCTTAGCAGTATGGCCTAATTTCTGGCATTTTGTGCATCGTATCGGTCTCGGGATGTAAGTTTCTATTATCTTTGGATACAAAGGGCTTAATTTTATAGCTGAGGGGAGGTGAGACTGAGCGAACTCACCTTTGCAGCCCCCACAGCCAAGGCAACCCCAGTGTAAGGGGCACCAGACTAGAGACGCAAGCACAGCCTCACACGCCAGCACAAGGAAGCACACAAACAAGCCCACACAGAACTCAGCTGGAAGGTGCGCAGTTGGCTAATATAAAGCCTAACAACCAATAAAAACAAACGCCCCGCCCCACAGCCTCGAAGCAGGGCAGCAAGACCAGGGAAATGGGGTAGCTAACAAACAAAACCCAATATGTGACAGCGAGCAGGGACCCCAACCCAAAACAGCAACAAAACAACAACCAAAACACTAGACAAAATTAAACAAAACGTCACCCAGGTGATGAGCCAACTTTCTCTTGAAAACCACCAAAGAATCAGCTGACAAGATCCTCAGGCAAGGCATTCCACTGCCTAACACATCTCGATGGAAATTATCTACTCCCAACATCTGTACAAAAATATGGACGATTCAACTTCATTGAGTGGCCCCTTGTCACTCCAACACCAGCCCTCCAAAAATATTTGAGCCGTATTAGCAGTGCCTCCGTGATCAGAGAGGACTTTCCAACACTTAATCAGGTCTGCACGCAGCAATCTGCCCATAACAGAGAAAAGATCCAACTGCCGCAACCTGTCACCATAGCTTAGATCCCTATGCAATGGGCTAGTCGTATGGGCAGGTGGTGCAGTTTGGAGGTCAGGGGCGGGTAGAACGCACTATGCAACTGCAACAACCAATACAGCTGCCACTGCCGCACCGCACGCTCCGGCCACACAAGGCACCCTTTGCTCCCAACAGATTCCTGTCTCACCCAACCTTACTCTGCCCTTACCCTCTCTTGAACTTCAACCTCAACTCCTTATCTCCAACCTAACTGCTTTTCACTCCTTCATCTTTGACTCAATGGGTCCCCGGTCACTCCTGTGGCTTAGCCCGGTTGATTGCCGACCGGTTCATAGAAACATTCGGCGGCAAACACCGTGGCGAAGGATCTCCCTCAATAACTACAGCGGCCCTTGTGCCCTTGTGAGGGGGGTTGATTTCTTGATGAAGCCCACAGAGTCTAATTTCCGCTCTGACCTAAATTCTTCCTTCTGGGAACCTTGTGAGGTCGGGCTGCCGCAGCAGGTTAGGCTAAGGGAGAAATTACGAAGCGGGTCTTGCTGTCAGGGGACTAAGAATCGGTCTACCAATGTCATGGTAACCGCAGTTGCACCACCTATCCACGATCCCTGCCTTCAGCCTTAAGGCCCTCGATATTAACGCACTGTACCCCGTGACGTAATATACTATGATGTAATATAGTGCTGCACTGTAATACCCGTATTGTCAGTCCTGTCATATAAATTGTATTAGGTCGCTGCTCAATCCTGTAATCTTCTATAATACGCTGCTCTGCGTCAGTCCTGTCCTGTAAAGTATATTATATTCTGTTCTACCCTGTAATCGGAGAACCAAGTTAACTATACTGCGTTGACTGTGTTTTCCTGCCCTGCAATTAGGAAGTTGGCAAACTTAACCACAATGACAGCTCAGTAGGGACAGCGAGAGCAGGTTTCACTTAACCTCCGGCAAAAGCCGCACAAGCTAGCTCAGCTAGTTAAGCTTGCAAGTTACCCCTGCACTCTCGCCTAGGCCTAAACGCCGTCCCACAAGTCTAGTCACTGTCGGTAAAGTTACCTCAGAGAGAAGAGAACTATTGCAGATGGATAAAGTCTACAGGAAGGCTCGTGACAACAGACTGTGACAAAAAAGAACAAAGGAAAGTCACATATGCGAGCACAATCGCGATGGAGGGCAGTATCTTGCTAGACAACAGCTGACCTAGCGGCAAATTCAATGAAATGGCTATCCGCCCACTAGGCCGCCGTCGGCACAGAAAACTACCCACCGCGACTCCCTCAAACCAAGCAGGGCCAACGGAAGAACTATTAATGCTCCAATAACACTGAACACTGTCAGCTCCTGCCGGGTTGTGCTCGCAAAAAAGTCTGCATCAGAGATGGGCTGGTCAATGGTACAATATAGTGAGGGTCACCCTTGCGAACGCAACTACCAAAGCAAGGCACTCTTGGCGTTCAGGCAGCAAAATCTCAGTTTCGGTTCACTGGCCTAAGTATACTGGCTCACCGGCCGCTTATTACTGTCGAAGGTCAGGCCAAAGAAAGCTTAAATCTTGCTCTTGGCAAAAGCTGTCACTTAGCATTATTTGTGTCCGTCAAGTTGCGTTCGGGTGGGGTTTCCCTACTCTAATCTTGCTATTGCTCGTGGTATTGGCTGGTCGGCGGCAATACCCCGGAGGCAGCAGCGCAAAAATCTGCCGGGCGACAGTCTAAAACCAGTGATTTCCCCACAATAGCAACTCAATGTAAAGTCAATTATGGCTTCTTGCTATTTCACTGCACTGTCACGTAAAGTCGCCACGGCCCTGACTATAATTGCACCGCCCAGCTGTCCGGAGCTTTACCGGCAATCAGGCCAATAGTGAGGTGGAATGAAATCTGTACAAATGATGGGGATATATTACAAGAGAAATATGTACAATACAGAAAACTGTGGCAAACTATGTACAAGTGCGGAGTTGCAGTAGGCCTGGAGGGTCCCCCTGGAGTTGGGCTCAACACGCAAAACTTAAGGCCTCAAGCCACAAACTTTCCAACTCCCAGGTCGAACCACTCACCAACCCATCCAGGACAGCAACAGTAGGCTTACGGTATTTACACCAACAGGAGCTAGTGCGCACAAACACAGTGAGGCACCTAGCTACACTGTTCTTACAATTCTGGGTCGGCAGCAGCTCCAGCACACACGCACCTCACGCGATCAGGTTCACCAAGAGACTGAGCAGCTGCCGGCCTACCTGCCTAATCACCTTCGCCTTGTTCATGGGGCAGGTTAAGTAGGGCGGTTGGTCGCTAGAGGTGACATAGTAAAGCGCCAAATGACACCTACAACCTTCGACACACTTAGTCCATCTTCGCTGAACTGCTCCAGCAACCTCATATCACCAAAATAACCAGTGTTCCAGACAACTGAACTTATAACGGGACTCTTTGAAAGAGACCCCAATGATTGCTTGCGAAACAACGGTCAAAAATTCAAGCAGAAAGCTCGAAGAACAACCTTAAGTCAGCAGTTCTTTCCCTATTTCATAGTCAGCATTTGGAATAGACTCCCTTCCGACGTTGTTGGTGCGGAGTCGGTCAACTCGTTTAAAAATCGTCTTTACATACATTGGGAGAGACATCCTCCACAGCTAAGAACTCCTTCTCCACGAGTCGCAAGCACTTAACGCCACGGCCAAAGCTTCCCAGGCCATTTTAAGCTGACTTCTTTTCACTTCCGCTCCAACTATATATTTAAGCTCCGCATATCAGCGGCCATTGATCATGCTTGCGGGCATTCATAACCATCGCTTTGGTGTAGATTCTTCTCCCCCTTCTTTTTTATTTCTCCTTTCTTTTTTCTCTTTCGTCTTCCATTTTCTCTCCTCTCGTTTCTCCATTCCTCTACATCCTACTAACATAATGGCAATAGCTCATAGAGGGCCGGGGTGTAAGTCCCGGTATCTCTTTGGGAATGGGCCTTTTGGTTCGTCTACTGCCTCCTATCTAATCTAATCCAAGCTGGGCCTAACATGAGCCACAAAAAGTGTGACCATAAAATCAGGGCTCCTACAGCCATTAGATCTCAGTAAGTTGTTCGCAACAGCAGAAGCTTTACTTACTATCTGCCTAATGTGGACATAAAACTCGAGGTCCAAATCAATGGTAACCCCCAAGCCGCGGTGTGTATCTACACAACGCTGCACAGAATTCTTGCAAGAAGTAGGAAAATGCCTCATACTCATTCACAATGTGACCACGACATAACCTCATCAAAACACACTTCTCAGAATTCAGCATCAAATTCTATGACTTAACCACACCAACCAGCATATCCAGGTCTCTGCAACACATTAACACCATCTACTGAACCTCGATTGTAAGACACAATCGAGGTCAAAAGAAATCTCTATTAGTATCCATCAGCGTGCCGTTTTTCTTAATTTCCTATTGTTCGATTTCAATAACATTTTGCTCCCTCAGAGCTTCTAGAAGTCGATCTGCAGAGATATTTGTAATAGTTCTGCTTAGCACTGTACCTTTTACAGTGTTCAACGACTTGTGTTGGTTTACAACTAGAATACAGTATGGTCCAAAACAAAGGGACAAATTTTCAAAACGGCATAACTTTTGCTAACCGTGTCAGGTACTTCTTTTGCACACTATTAGCCACTAAGACGTTGATTATTGTGTTAAAATTTGAGACATGTGTGAAGGATAATAATAAAGTTATGAATGAAAAACTTTTCTCTTGAAATTTATAATGTCCAAAACTAAGGGATAAATAAAAAATTCATATTAACTCAATAATTTGTAAGAAATATTTAGCAAATGGTGGTGATCAATCAATATTTGGTAAAAAGACCTTTGCTTTCGATTACAGTTGCACATCGTGCACTACATGAGCGAATGAGACTCTGACAATCTTTAGGGATGTGGCGATTATTCGGCTTCGGCAGTGCCGAATATTCGGCAAAATGCTGAATATTCGGCTTCGGCCGAATACAAGCTCAAATTCTGCCGAATAATTTTTTTCGGCAATGTTTATTCAACTATTTACACTCGTTCAGTGTTGACTGTTTGGCAAGCT